>KK121051.1:241202-266651 GCA_000611955.2 Stegodyphus mimosarum
TTTCAAAAGCATACTTTGTGATCCAGACTACAATGTATTTGAAAATTGCATATATTAAAAGAGAAAATACAGTAAAGCACAGTTGACATGCCTTTCAATGGGTCGTTCAGAAAAGATATGTAAATAAGAGATATATATATATAACCGTCTCAGGTTGCTGGTGCAACGATCAGGATAACATGTCTGACCTGTAATGCCCATTGAGAGCTGGAGCAAGCAGAATAATAATAAATAAATATAACCGACATTTTAACTTAAAATGACATTCATACATTGCTTTAAACAGTTTTATCATTGTGCCCATTACTTTACACAATTTTATCATCCTACACTTAGTTTCTTAAAATGTTATTCATATTTTAGTCTAATATTTTATTTTTGAAATCGCAAGAATCAAATATCATCAGATTAAAACAGTTTTAAATTTTTAAAAAAATACTAAATTTTATGCAAAAATTTATTTTTTCTTCTTAATGGCTTGCTCTTCTTCAGGCATTCTGCAAGTATATTAAAATGCATCCAACATTTTGAAACATCTTTGTATTTCTGACATTCATTTTAAATAAAGTTATTGCCTTATATTTCATAAGGGCCTCCAAACAGCCAAGCAGCAGAGTTGCTGAACAATGGTAGTTCGCTCCAGGGTTCGTATTCTGACGAACGAGCTGGTTGCATAGTAGTTTTCGTAGTTTTTCTCATGTGTAACGTGCATACGAGCTGGTTTTCCTTAAAAAGTTCTTCACAAAGACATATCTCCTTTTAGGCAGATAGCCCTGCTTTGCCATAACTTAATAATCCAATTCAATCCATTTCATCAGTATTTGGTGAGAACCTTTATCAGTCTTTAGAGGCTAAGGCATGAGATAAAAAGGAAAAACTGGTTTCATCAAGAGGGAAAATGTCTTTAGATGACATCCATATACATCTCTGAACAAATTCCTGAATCTTTAATCTGACTGAGAAATCATGGGATTCTCTGTTTATGATACGACATGATGTTCTATGACGTAATTTAAATTTATACCAACCTTATAGTACAAAACCAGTCGCTCTTCGCATTAATCTGCAATGATAGCGTTTTTGTCTTTTCCATCATCACAAGCTCAATTGATTTGGCATTTGCTGATGTTACACGTCCAAGTGTTTCCTTTTTGAACACCCAAATTCTTTGAAGTATTCTGATAGTATATTCAAAAGCATCCAACTTTTCGAAACATCTTAGTATTTCTGACAGACAAATTCCCCTTCAAATTTTTGCTTACTTTTCTTCTACATTTATTTTCAATTACTTATTCAATTATTAATTTTCAATTTACACAAAAAAATAAGATTTTTCGATTGTTACACTTCCATAAATTTTGTATTCTTGTCAAATTTTTTAAAATATCAATTACATCAGTTGCGCTTCAGCTGAAGACAGCTTTCCATTTTCGAGGCATTTTAACTTTAAATAAAGTTTAAAGCAAAGTCCAAAGGATAAATATTTTAATTAAAAAGATTTTTTGCTAAATGACAAAGAAATAAAATAGTTCATAAAACATCAAAAGAACGATGACAAAAATTAGACAATTCGATTTAAATGAAGTTAAAGTAAACTAGCAGACGATAAAACGGCAAATGTAAAATTTTACTATTACATTGGAAAAAAAAAAAATTTTAAATATGAACAAAATCATATATAATTTTTTTTAAAAAGTAGCTTTTTCATATAGTATTAATAAATATTTATTACACATCATTGAGGGGAAAAATTCCATATCATTAATTCTTCGTAAAAATTTATCTGACATTTAAGGTTTAAAATAGCTGGCAATTCACTGTAACAAAATCCGCAAACCACATTTGGCATTATAATCGCTCAAAAAAAGCCAAATTTCAAAACGCTCCAATATGTAAGTTAAACATTTCATAGGTTATAATTCAAAATTTTTTCGAAAAATATATAAAAATTATTTTAAAATACAAATTCAAAAAATGGGTGAATTTTTTTTTGAATGAACCTAAATCTAAATTATAAAAGAAGGAATCAAGTAAAAAAAGAGATATTAATAAATATATACCAAATTCAATTAACATTGAGAAGCTAAAATTTTGAAAGCTAATATTTCAAAAACTACTTATGCGGTTTTTAGAAAACTTGGCAGTTTGGCATAATTTGAAAAATCGAAATATGTAAAAAAATTGGTATGTTATTTCAGAAAGCTCGATTTTGTGTTAAAATACCGATGTTGGAATAATGCTATATATAAATCTAATATATATCCTAAGGTACGCTTTCGAGACATGAGAAACACAAGTTGAATTCCGTCAATCGGCCCACTAGAACGCGAGAATTAGAACTGTCTTTTTTTTTGGCGCAGTGTACATATGGGCTGTCCCAAGTCCTACAGCAGTAAATTTAAAAATATGTAATGAGCTTTTAAATCTCGCATAATCTAAAATGTACATGACCTAGCATAGGCTCTGAATTTCAGAATTCTGTCAAAAATAAAATTTCCACATGAAGTTTACATTTCAGAATGAAAATCTCAGGAACTTACAGCGAGTTAATAAAATTGCTTTTTACTTCTTATAAGCAATATCAGATAAGAATATTAAATACAGCTGGGAACTGATTTGGATTTGTAAAAAAAAACAACTTGAGTTTGTTTTAAAGACATTTAAAATTATTCAAAACTTTATATACTTACTATTTAGAAAATATCTACAAGAAGATAAGAATTACTATATTCTGCACAGCCCTTTTTTTTTATACATGTGTGTATCACATACATATTTAAATTAGTATATATTTCTATAATCCTTTGTTTCTAACAAAATAATTAAAATTTATTGCTGGCCATGAAAACAGAACAAAACGCTTGTTTTAGCATACAAGTAACTGAATTAGAAAAATTAATTTTAGATTCCTTTTAGAATTTTCAGCGTCAATGTGAGAAAAACAGTAAAACTGTAGATTAGTTTGAATTAATGCCACATTAGCATGCTACTGTTGCTTTTTTAATTAGGGCAGAATTTTTTTCTTCTTTTTCTAGTATTTTGTAATTGGTGATTTGGTATTTTTTGATTACCTGCAGCCCATGAAAATTTAAAAGTCTGTTTACTCAATGCACTCCAAATAATTAAAAACATGAAAAGGTGCCTTGTAAAATTGGAAATAAAAAAATCAATTAAATTACAATTTAAAAATATCCCTCAAATTACCTTGTCAAACCTTGGGGAGATAACAATGGCTGATTCATTTGTGTATACACAGGATTAGCAGGAAGAGCTGTAAATGCAGGTGGAACTGTGGATTTCTTTAAAAAAAAAAATAAATAAATAAATAAAACCTTCACAAATGTTGCAAATTATGACATTTTTTAAGAAACACACACACTTGCAATTTATATTTTTTTATGTTACTGCACTGATACGAAAGTTAGTTCTTAAAAACTATAATTCTGGAAAATCCTAGTTGCCAATTTTTCAATTTTTTTTATAAAACTCTCAATTTAAAATTACTAAACACATAAAACCAATAAAATAGGAAGGAGCTAAAAGATATAAATAGAAATCAAACATGAAAATTTTTATAAAAAAATTCTACCCAATAACAAACAATGAATATTTATATAAAATACCTACGAAAAACTTAAAATAATTTTTCAGTCAGTATTATTAGGGATGAAGCTAAACTCGGAAAAATAATTCTTTAGTAAATCAAAACAGAAAATTTAATTTCTTTAATTAGATTGTCTAACATTAAATTTCTACTTTCACTCCTACGGGTTCAATCTTCAGCCTATTCATGTTGGCCAAGTTTTCAGCTTAACTCCCTGCCAAATAGACGTCTCCATGCTAATACTGCATGCTTATATTTTTATTCAACTCTCATGGTTGAAAAATACAGACTGCAATAGTCATAAAAAAGTATGTACACTGGTTATCAGAAATTAAGGAAAAATAACAAAAATGGTGATAACTTCCTCTAAAATAAGCCAAACCGTGTAAAATTTAAATATGCTGCCAAGTAAGAGTAGCTGAGTGAAACTGCAATATTCAAATTAGTAATGCTGCACTCGGAATACATCATCTGCAAGGAGCATAAAAGTCCATGTTTGAGAGCAAGCCTACATATTTCACTGTGATAGTGACATCAGAAATCTGAGATGGGCAATTCGTAACGATGACCTCCAGGCATGATTTGCCTGCAGAACTACGATGGAGAGCCATTGGGAGACTATAGGCAGGACAAAGTCAAACAGAAGTGACCAGACGGCTAAATGTGAGTCCTTCTGTGGGTCATAGACTTTGGAGGCAATTTCAAACCACAGATTCGGTATCTAGGAAGTTCAGCCAAGGACGGCCAACTGCTATGACGAGTGCAGATGACCGATATTTAATATTATGCGCACACAGGAATAGAACTGCTACTCCAACTCTTCTTAGATCCTCCCTTGCTGCAGCCACCAAAAGGTTGCTATCAACGTCAACTATGCGTAGAAGGCTTCCCAAAGATGGTCTGTATGCGAGGCGACCAGCCATTTGGGGGGGCCATTTGAAGTGGGCATGACAACATGTCCACTGGACATCTGATCAATGGAGGGCTGTTCTCTTTACGGATGAGTCCAGGTTTAGTCTAGAAAGCAATAGTAAACGTTATTTGATATGGAGAGAACCTGGAACCCATTATCTGTCAAACATCTATGAAAGAGATGCACACAGAAGAGGCAGTATCTGTGTTTGGAGTGGCATCTCTTTGGGTGAACACACAGACCTCCATATCTTTCCAAGGGAAACTGTGAATACTCACAGTTTATAGAGATATTCCTTTCCTTGATGCTTATGTGCACCCATACGCCGGGGCAATAGGTGATGTTTTCCAGTTACAGGACGACAATGCAAGTCCACATAGGGCTTGCATCGTAGATGATTACCTTCAACAGGAAACAATTATGCGCATGGAGCAGCTAGCTCGAGCCCCGGACATAAATCCTATCTAGCATGTTTGGGATGCTTTAGGAAGATGTCTAGCTGCTCTCAATTCGCCCCCCTCAGACCGTTGCTGCGCTTGCAACTGCTTTGCAAGAGCAATGGCTCTCGTTTCCTATGAAACTGATAGAAAGCATAATTGAAAACATCACACATCGCTATATGTGCTGTATTGCTTTCTAGAGGCGATAACATTCCATATTGAAGGTACTTTTCCTATAGCAAACTGACACCTGCGATTTGTTCATTTTATACATGTGCTAATTTCTATCCTACCATAATTTGTCTGGTAATTTCTTTTTATGTTATTCGATACCTTACTATGTAACTTTTTCAGTAATCGTGACTTTTGTGATTTTTCCTTAATTTATGATAACCAATGTATATCAAAAGTTTTTCTGCTACTAAATTCCCTATCTTGAAGCATAGCCACCAGCTTGAATTTGTGAAAAACAATGAGTGGGATGAGAATGTACCTATAATTTCTCTAGACCTAACAAATGCCCATCTTCATCCAGAATAACTTAGTAGTAAGAATGTAAATGTCTCATATGCACCTTTCTCTACCACTACTTTCTCATAATGACTTTGGATTAGGTAGGTTTAAGTGTTCACATGCCATAAAGACACTGTATGATTCTAAATAACCAACCACCTCTCAGGAATTTGAATTTAAGCCTAACGATTTTGTACACACATACATATATAACAGCATACATAAAAAGCAGACAGCATCAAAAATATATGCATCAAAATCACAATCAAATAAATAACTCACATAATTAAAACTGCAGTTATTTACAATAACGTCTGCCAATGAGAAAGCTAAAAAATCTGTTTGAAAATATAACTCATAACACTGCAGAGAGAAAGCTTATAAATTTTAAAATATGCATATATATTAGAAGAGATGATTAGAGCATTCTGCAAATGGAAAAACTCAAAATCAATAACTGAGGCAATAATATGGATGTATACACACCTTAAAAGTATCAACTGCAACAATTACTGTAATCACATAATAAAACACTACTTTCAGTCAAGAAACATTCCATAATTACTTGGAAAATAAATTCTGATTATAATGCTGAGCACTCCTAGTTCCTAATTTGAAAGTCACTCTGAATTTTTTTAGATACACATAGGTTTCTAAAGTTACACTTACAAAATTTTAGGCATGCTCAAAGTAGCCTCCATCAATGCATTTCTACATGAGAATTTTTCAAAGATTAAATGCCTCAAGCTATTCATTTCTTAGAATCGATAAAAAAAAAAAAAAAAAATTTATAGCCTCATCGATCTCATCTTTGGAATGAAAACTACATCCATGTTAAGCTCTTTTCTACATCAAAAACAGCCAAAAGTTACCCATAGATAGATCAGGTGAAAAGGACAGATGTTCTATCACTTTGATGTATTTTAATTCAAGAAACTCAACTGTCAATATTATCAAATGAGAAGATGCATTGTCATGGTGGAACACGAGTCATAAACATTCACTTCTTAAGGAATTTTCTGGGAAACTAGTGTACCAGTTAGTTGTGACCATCTGCTGTCCTTCCAACCTGATGGCTCTGCCCACTCCTGCACCTCTCAAGAAATGGCATACATTACTTTTTTCATGGCACATAGACTTTTTACCATTGTGGGCATGGGAATATCTCCAAACACTCATATTTTACCTTCTTAACGTGTTGGAACGACTAAAAATTATATGTACCTTTCATCATCAGTTATGATTTTAGAAATTATGTGGTGGCCACCATCTCATAGCAATTTAGGGGTTTCTTTACTGATTCTGACACTCCTCTTTTCATGCTCAGTTAAATTATAGGGAACCCAAAGGCAAACTAGTTTTTTTCATATACAATTCTTCATGAATAATTTTATGTGTGGCAGCAGATCCAATTTTTAGCTCCTTTTGTATTATTTAGTAGTTGCAGTGATTATCATTTTCCATATGGCAGACACATTAACCAGGATCACTGCTGACAACAGCTTTCCTGTGTGTTCTTCATCCTGAAGACAGTTACAACCTCTGAAAAATTCTCCAAACCATCTGAATACAGCAGCACATGATGGAGCTTCAATTCTAAATGCTAATTAGACACTGAACGCAGTCCTTTTGATTTAATCCCGGTTTAAAATCATACCATGATACTGCTCTCGCGTCAACTCCATTTTTCCTTCTGCCTAAAACTTATTCTGTGCTTAACTACTTGCAACTGGCCAATAAAAAAATCTTCTGCTAGGCTAAAATAGTTCATATTTTTAAATCTAATGATTATTTTTTTTTTTTTGCCACTATCATCTGCACTTCTCTAAAATTTCAGAATTACCGCTGTAATATCCCCATTCCCCAATTTTTCAATATTTTTTTTTATATAAAACTTACTTAAAAGTTACTAAATGCATTAAACCAACAAAATGGGGAGCAGCTATTAAATAATGCAAATTAATAAAGATATCAAACAAGGTGAAGTATCAGAACTACAAACAAATTAAATATCCAGAAATTTCATAATCTGTAACCCACTTTTAATTTAAACAAATAATAAGAACTACCTCTTTGGATTCACTTGGTTTTTCAGAATCTGTTTTAGCTGGAAAGGGACAAACAATGTGTACAATGTGAACATCTTGCATCTATAAATTTAATAGGATGGGAAAATAAAGAAAATTAATTTCAAACATCAAATTATCTTGAATTAATACAATATATTAATTTGTACTAAATTAATAGTACTAATTAATTTGTACTAAATTAATAGACAAAAATATTTACTTTATTCAATGCAGACTCCAAAGGAAGATGATCAGGTAACAATTTCCCACCATAAATTAATTTCTGATGTTCTCTTTGCTTTAAAAAAAAATAAAAAAGAGAGAGAGAGAGTTCAATTAATTTGACAGTTATATATTCATGAACTACAAAATTATAAACACTTAATACAAACTTGTTAGAAATATCAATTATAAATTACATGTAAACAATACTACCGAACAACACTGTATCTCCTCTAAAATTAGAAACTATCAATCATAAAAAAATAAGAACACACATGAAATATACCAATTTAAGATTTTTCAGCAAAAAAGAAGCTAATACGTATCAAATTATTTGTTAAAGAAATTCCAATGCTCTAAATGCTACTAAAAAAGTCTTCTACAGACTTATTGGTACTCTTCTGTTATTGAGACTGGGTTCAGAAATGTATAGGTGCATATATGTAAGAGTATACACACACCTACAAACATATGTACATATACACATGCATACATGTTACACATACATCCATATATGCATACATTTCTGAATCCGATAACAGATGAGTAGATTTATTTTATTCGAAGGTTAAAATACAATTTAGATGTACTAAGTAAACAATACTGATGTAATAAACAGATCTGATTATTCTTCAAACTTATAAGCCATTTGTGAGACAGCTGCCTAATATGGTTACAAAAAAAAAAAAAAAATTACAATAGTTTTTTAAGTCCAGCTAGAATAATTTCAAGGCACTAATTAGTATAACAACAGATTTAAACTCTGTTTATTACTTTTAAGAGCCAGAATTCAAATCCTGGAGAAGGCATGGTTGTAACTGTTCCTCTTTTCATAGGAGGCAATGCTGATCGCCGATTAAGTGCTTCCACAATAAAATAGCCACCACTTCTGGCGTTAAGAGTGGCCACTGCTTAACAGGCACGTACCCACCATTGGATAAAGGAAGTTTTATAGATAACAAGCACATTAAATTTGAAAGAATGACATCACAGGGGCACAAGGAAGATAAAAATAATTTATTTCAGGCAATGGCAATACCTTTCTTTTAAATTTCCGTGCTTTCTTAATTTGGGGAGGAAAAAAATCTTACACTTTGCTGAAAAATAGTAGGATACAAACTGCACAAAATTTAATTGAAGATCCCCCTTCTTCCGAGTCAAAGATTTGCACGAACTCTATGTCCGTGTACTGCCGAAAATCATCAAAGAGCACCCGTAAATATATTTTTACCACAAGATCCTCACATAACGATGACAGAAATCTTGTTGTCATTACCTACATTAATTGTTCTATGTTTTCCACAATATTTTACATATATGTAATACAGCTTCTCATAATTATAATAAATATGTTCAAGTTCCAAAAAATGCAGTAGCTGTTATGCAACCTCAACAAATGTCATAATCATTACGTGAAGTTATCAGTGCAGTTACCACAGATCGTTCATTACTTAATAACAGGGCCAAAAAGATTTCCTTAACACACAGGGTAAAATGATCATAACTTATATTTAAACAACAGTTACAATTCCTTTGAAATGTTTGATATAACCACTTGGAAACTGCTCATTTTCATAAAAACTAATCCTATCTGGGAACTAAATTATCCTTAGAGATGAACAATTCCTGCAGAAAATTTACATATCATGATTAAAAAGGCATAATCATATAGTGGAAGATCATGCACAAAACGTATTACAAGATTTTTTTAAATAATTTTAAATATGTCCTAACATATGGTAAACATCGGTTTTCACCATAAAATATGATTAAAAACTCCAAGGTGATAACAGATGCTCATTAAATTATGACAAACATTAACAAATATGGTAGGGTATGAAATGTTTTTCACATTTCATCTACCTATTTTCATGAATAAATAAAAGATACATGAAAAAAATTTTACATATCTTAATTTTCAGATAATGAAATAATGATCATGATACCAATGTTTTGGTAAATATAATCTAAACCATGTTCCTAATTTTTGAAATGCTTGAATCTTCTTTAACCTGAATGGTTCATGCATGAAACGAACAAAGCTACAGAATTAAAGCATACTCTTGTTCAGTCTAACTCTTACCTTGCGCTTTAACAAATTATATAAGGAGATATTTTTACAAGTTAAATAACATTAACTAAACAGTGCAAAAACTATAAATACAATACTAACCCTATTAAATATACTCGATACCACTATCAGTCAGATTTAGAAGATAACAATCAAAATTATATTTAATCATCAAAATTACCTCAAAGCAGAACAAAATAATCAAATTACATTTAATCATCAAAATTTCCTCAAATACAAAACAAAATAATCAAATTATCAGCTGTTTCTTTATTTATATTTTTCTTCAATTCAGAACATATTGAATCTTGGTTAATTATATACAACTTATAATTTTTAGACATAAAATAGTGGGATTCAAACAATTTAACGACCATTTTGATACATTAATGGTTGTTTTATATACAAATACAAAATTTATTAATAGTTTAGGTACAGCTTCTTGTAATACAATAGAAACTTTGCTCTTAAAAAATTGCTTTCCCACATATATCATTTTCCAGTTGAGGTTCCAAATGACTTCTGGATAAATAACCTTAATTATTCGTTATGGTTTTTCTGTCTTATTCATTTGCATAAAAATATATTTCAGGTTGCACCTTGGTAAAAACTGGCGATTGGCCAGCAAGGCACCAGATGGCCACTACAAGAAACTAAAATAAGAAGTCAAAGAATTGCACAAACTCTGTGTCCATGTACACATTGATCTATTTTCACTTAAAAAAAATTGGAGAATTGCACAAACTTGGCATTGTGTAGTCTCTTGACTTTGTCCATGTACACATCGATCTATTTCCGCTTTAAAAAATCAGAAGAATGATGACATCATATGATGATAAAATAAAGTTGAACAAAATTTGTAGCCAATTGAAGCTCAAACCCCATTTTAAATCACACGATGAAATAACATAAAAAAGGAAATATCGACATACCATATTTAGAAATTTGTGTCTTCAGCTTGTGGCACACAAAATTTCTTAACAGCATCCAAAAACTTTCTAAAATTATTTGAACTAGAATATGCATACAGCTGTCACCACATAAATTTACAAAAATAAGAGGGAAAAAAATTTTGAAAGATTTTGGATTTTAAATTACGTGCAAAGAGGCTTTTTTAAAGTTTTGTGTGTTATCTTCATTTATTAAATACCTTGTTCTTCACATTTAAACCATAAAATTCAGTTTAACAGCAATATTGCAAAATAATTTTAAAACGGATATATCTTTAGAATTTCTGGTACACAGTTCCGTGGCGCTTTAGATAAAATGGCAGTAAAACCCAAAATAAAATATTAAATGGAACGCAGAACTTTCGAATTGCTGAGATTAAAAGAAGGCATGATGGAATATTCACAAGAAAGAATGATTATCTTCGAGGCACAATCATTAAACAAACAAACTCATAGGAAGAAACATTTCTAAATTTTGAAATAATAACAGAAACTCATAACAAGAAATGACATAAATTTTGAAGCAATTAAAGCTGCTCACAAAAAACTATGCTTACCTATAAAGAACATAAAAATAATTATGCTGAAACTAAAAGAGTTTGGCAATGGATATTTGTACACCTAAGTGATTGAAATAAAAAAATTACTTTTTCATAAAATTAACACATATCTATTAATAAAATAATTAGATCACCCAATTAATAATAAATAAAAAAAAAAGATAAGCAGGTCAACACACACACAAATGTTACAGTGAAAACAGAAGCATATTTATTTCTCATTGCTATTAAATTCTGAAAACCCAAGATAGTAGTATAATAAAAATAAAATTGCAGCAGAAATACTTACTGGCTTTGTAGGATATAGTATGCTAATTTGATCTTTCACTTTGCCAATAGTCCAATCCGATTCACAATTCAAAGTGAAATCTTCAACATTCTGAGCTGCTGATTTTATAATTAACGTCACAGGCATGATTAATAAGAGTACTGCAACTAAAAAAAATGAAGAAAAATTATTCAGTAACTGTTTAGATATCAAGAAAACAAATTTTTACTAAAAATCTGTATTAATGGCAAATGTAACAAATTCATAAACTATATACATATTATTTATAGTATACAGAGCAGTAGAAAAACTAATAAAGTGCTGGTGAACATATATATATTTTTAAGTTATTTTAATGCAAAATGAGATGCACGATTTACGTTTCCATACCATAAATTTGAATCAAACTATTTTCCTACTTACAAATTTACATTTTATTGCTTTGAACCTTGCAATAAGGTTTTCCATTACTAAAATTACCGTTTCATAAAGTTCTATTGACATTCATCTTCACTAATTTCTCTGTGTTAGCTATAAAAACAAACATTCTGTAAATTATTCGAATGCAGCTCGAATCGATGCTTCAATTATTAAAAATAGCTATGCACTTTGAAATTCTTTTTAGGTTCAACACATTTGCACGAACTGTAGCATATACTTCCCCTTTTCGATGGTTTTAATGACACGAGAACTCATTATACAGAGAAATTCATTAAGTATATTCTTATTATTATTTACAATAACAACCGCATGTATTGCCGTTTTGATATATTTCAGTTTACTTTAAAATTGAGGAACGAATCCACAGCAGATAGAGGGAGAAACCGATAACCAGCATTCTAGAATTACTAGATAAGAGTCTGCCAAAGATTAGAAAAAATTACGTTTCATGAAATATGCAATTCGAACTACTTGTACTATGGCTCGGAACTAAGAATTAAAATATATTTACTCATCGAATGAAATTAAGTATACTTAAAGAGATACCGATTAGTGTTAATAATTAAAAACGCATACCAATGAGATACATCAGGCAAAACAATCATCTCCACATTCAAATACTGTTGCACCTAGTATGAACAAGCTTTAATAAAGTAACGGTTTTCTTTTAATTATGCACGGAAGTTTCCCACTTGTCAGGGATTCTGCACATAACTTAAAATGATGATGTATTAACGCATCCTTAGACAAGTAGATATATTAATGAAACATACTACCTTTTGACCCAATAGTCAAAGGTTCTGACCCTGAACTCAAAATGCCATACGAAAGCGAAAGTGACTCACAAATTTTGTAACAGTACGTTAGAATTTATTAAATATGATCTTCCTTACCTTCTCACAGTTTAAGACAAGTTTCTGAACAGCACTAGAAAACAGGCAAAATTATAAAACGAAATTTAACAAAACACACACCCTTTAATTATACGTATCACACAACTTGACGGTGCGAAGGTTTCGTTGTTGATTTCATGAGCCAAAGCTGTATTTGGCAAAATCTGATTGGTCCGCGTTCGGCCTGGTTAGCTGACGGCGGGATAAGTCACGTGAGACGTAATGGTACGGTAAATCCTTTGCTGTGCTTTAATGATATAGAAAGAGATCTTTTCTTGCTTATTATTTATGTTTTCATAAGGTTGACGTGTAACTCAGTTCGACGACAGATTTCTCGTTTTAAAAATGTCATCGTGCAATATCTAGAGAAAAAAAAGACCTTTGTCGAAAGTTATGTTTGCGTGAGTACAGCGATGCGTGAATACGCTTTTCAAATTTCAAACTTCTTCAATTTTATACTGTCACGGTAAAGAAACTAAAAAGTTGACTGATTTTGACATCAAATCAGAGTTCTACATTTATATACCCAGGATGAATAGATAAATGCAGGAAACTGTCCTCAATATTTTTATGTACGTATAATACATACCTAATAAACTATAAGCAACAAATGAATATTCCGACATGAAAAGGACATAAAAGTGCGGAAGATCTGAATTGTAAAAAAGGATGAAGTAATATGCTCAAAATAATGAATTAAAAGTATAATAAACTAAATTTTTAAATCAAAAATCAATGAAAAAAATAATAATAAATTCTTGAACTTGGAATAATTATAAATATTTAATCATTTCTGGACGCTCCTCTTTTTAATACCGTTTACAGAATTAAAGTAATTAAAAACAAAACTTGCTATCTGATATGGTATTCAGATTTTATACTTTAATACTTGAAAGACATTTCTAATCGAAGAGAAAAACAAATTACAAATACTAAATACATTTCATGAATTACTACTAATAACCTCTTTAATGGCGCATTTTTCTAATGATGAATGAATGGAAAAAATTAATAAGTAAACAAATAAATTTTACGTAAGTACAAATAAATAAATAATAGTATATGTGAAAATTAAAAAAATAATAATAAAATAAAATAAATTTAATCTGAAACAAAATTTTCTTCGAGATAACACAATATAGCACCTCCGTTTCAAAAATGGACTTACCAATAAATATTTCCAATACTTTAAAAATATTAAAAAAATTCTAAAAATCGTAAAATTTAAAAAAACGAATGATTCTATGCCACCTACATAACATACGCTATTACACGCTTCCTTTATGAATTATAACCAAGCTCCGATAGCTTATACAAAGTTTCAACTAGATATATTCGTAACTTAAATACCTTTTAATTTATATTAATTAGTCACGTTAATGAAGAAGGCTAAAGTAAAAATTATAATTATTAAAAGGAGAATGATTTAAAATCGGTTAGTTTTTGCTAATTAATAAGAGGTTAATGTTGCTAATGAATAAGAGATTGAATAAGAGTCTCAGCTACGCAGGAGGGCACGTGAAAGATATTTAAAAGTCTCTCTCTCTCTCTTTTTTTTTTTTTTTTTTTACACAGTGGTAACAAGCACATTGGTTTTAAACTGTTTTATTTGTTAAATCAGTAACAGACTAAAGAAATTTAAAAATTAAAAATAACGTGATTTTCCGAATGACAACTGACAATCCGGCTTGTAGAAAATAAAATAATAAAATAAAATCTATATGTTTCACGTAGGTAGCGGCACTTGTCAAGGGCTGCTTCTAAATTCTTTCTAATCTCTGTTAGTTCTCAAGACATAATTATGTCTATGGGAATTTTTTGATTATTGTTTATTTTACAGGGTAGGTTTTTAAATATGAAAACATAGCATCTCTTCTGAGGTACAAAAATATGAAAAAAGAGGGTTAGAGTTTTTTCCTGAAGCGTATCAGAGACTCAAAATGTATGTGTTATTTAGGGATCGAGGCGAGAATTAAAACACAAAAAATGTTTTTGCTATCAAAGATGTTACAATTTTATTAGATCTATTTTTCCAGCATAGATTCCAGCATGAGCTATTCCATCATCCGATTATTTTCCAGCATCCGACTATTTTAGAATAAAATTTATTTTCAAATTTTCAAAAACTAATTTTAGAATACAGCTGCTGAATATAGTATTAATTTGATTATTGTTCAATTGATGTTTGAGTTTCCGGAATGATATTTTACTCATCTGTAGGGCCGGCCCTAGATATTTTGCCGCCTGGTGTAATATCCGTGGCTTGTAAATTGTGCCCCTAATGATGAATTCGAAATTCAAAAAAATTTTGCCGCCTTTGAATTTCGTCGTCTGATGCAGCCGCACAGTTTTCAACGGGCTGCCCAACCGACATAGTGGTTAGCGTCGCCGACTGCAGTGCCAAAGGGCCCAGGCTCGAATCTCGGAAAAGGCATGGATGTTTGTAAATGTATAGTGTGTGTGCAGCATGAAGACACTCCAAATATGCAGCAAACCGAAAGTCCTCTCGAGAGGCTGTTGGTAGTGGAAGAGGGTGGCAGAGCCTCGGGCCCACCCTTCCGGAGTGCTCTCCATCGGGCTGACTATAGGTCAGACAAGTGAGCATTAGCCCACAACAACAACAAGATTTCACTGGCTCTCCCACCGTCGCTGCTCATCAGTGACTGAAGTTGGGGAACGCGAGATTCCAGACCTAGTACTTAAAGGGGACGATTATTTTTGTATTTTCATAGCTTTTCCTATGTGTAAAATCAGTATCAGACTGGAAAATAAATTTTTACTTCATCCTGTCAAACGGCACACATCCAGGAATCGTATGTAGCTAGATTCTGTGATCCTTCTGCTGGAGAACCAAAGAATGTGTATATAAAGAAGGAAAGCTTCCATACACGTATTGCAAACCAGTTTGACTATACTGCAATGCTAAATCGTTGAGGGACAAATTCTTGTCTCCAAATCGCCAGGTGCACAGGAAATTGAGGAATACGACACAAAACCAAAGAACTTCTAGAATACGTTCTTTGGCAAATCTTTTCACGCTAATTTAAACTCTGACTGATCTGATTTATGTCGATAAAACGGGAAGGAGGGAAATGGTATCACAGCACTTTTAAGTCTTGACAAACGTGACCTTCGACCTACGACAGCTATTTCACGCATGCTCAAAAAGATGTTAAGGCTGGATGGGTAAAGTAAACTCCGTGTATATTTTTTCCCTGCGGTCTGACGGTGCCACTTCTGCTTTGGCAAAGCTTTCGTTCTTAATCCTACAAGTTTTTTGGCAGAAGTTTCGCTCTGATTGGTAGATTTACAAGGTAACAGCAACTTATTGAATCTCAGGGTAAACGCTTCGACTTGAAATTTACTCTTCAAACTATTTCTAGGAGAAAGCGTTCTACCTCGAGTTCCGTTCCTTAATATGGTACCCTCTTAACAAAAAAAGAGAAACAAAAATTTCACATCTTTAGACTTTTGAGTATTCCTTCATAAAGATAATCTCTGATGCCCTTGAGTTTTCTATGTTAATTTCAGTAAAGCAAATCTAAACATATTTGCTAATATTTTATACTCTACAAGCAAAGCTTATATTTAGAAGATTATTATCTTAAAAGTACGCGCAAGATAAGTATTGCACTTCATAATTTCATAAAATATAATTTCGCTTTGATATGAAATTGTTCGCTGACGGGTCAGTCTAGTGAAGGCAGTTTCCATGCCGGTGAGACGAGGGAACATATAAGTCGGCTAAATAACTAGGAGGCTTTTGCTATATGCAAGATTAATAGCTATTCAATATCTCTAGAGCAGCGACTCTCAAGCTTTTTTAAAGTGGGGACAACTTTTTATAAATTATAATGTTCTGCGGACTACCTTACTCGTTCCCTTCGAAAGAAATTTTTTACTTCTTTGTACGAAGTAAAGGAAGTATTGTAATCATGAAAAATTCCGGGTATCATATTTCAACAAAAATAGCAATTTAGACTTCTATCGGATGCAATTTAACGATGTTTTTGCATGACATCTGAACGTAAGCACAGAATAAAGGACTCTTTTTCCCCAAACGAATTATAAAACCGATTTAAAATGGATTCAGAAAAGACTTTTTCGTGGCGTCTGCACATATGTACGTGCGTACGTATGTATGTATCTTGCATAGTAAACAAGGAGCCTCAGAACGTTGAAATTTTGTATATGGGACTGCTTAACATGTAGTTGTGCATCTCCTACTTTGGTTGCAATCGGCAGCACCAAAAGTATATAAATGTGATGTTTAATGCGTAGGAGGAATCCGGTACTTAATTTCTGGCATTCGAAGACAGTGGTGGCTGGGAAGACAGTAGTGGCTGAGGGTGAATGCATGATGACGCAGCTAGCACAGCTGAGCTTCAAGTATTCTAAATCCCTATTTTCAAGCATATCAAATCATTTCTTTGCAGACAATATATTTTTCGACCATCGCTGAAAGCAATAATTTTTATATACACATGTTAAAAAATTTGATGTGTACACCCCATGACTTCTTTGTATGGAATATTAAATTATACGCATTTTTTCCTGCATTTCATTTTAACTTATTTCCTCATTATATTTCTCATTCAATTAACTCAGTTCTCACTTTGCGACAAGGCAAAAATACATAAAAACTCAAAATATCTATATTAAGAATTGAAAGGTATAGAAAAACATAAAACACCAAATACAGATAGAACAATTAAAAAAAATACTGTTAAAATTGCGGTTTCTGCGTAAAAACAAGCAATTCGGCCAGATTGACGAGAAGGCAGATTTTTCGGTACAAAAAATTGAAAGTTCACTTTTGGTCTCATTCGGCAAAAAGGCACTAAAGGCCTAGAAACCGACTTAATTTGTTGTGCACTCTATCCTGAGTCAATATATGGGATTATTTAATACCTTCAACGATAAGTCCAGGATGGATTAAGCATGATTTAATTCGCAATAATAAAAGAAGACGTTACTTTGTTTTTGCGAAGCTTAGTTTCTCTAGACTAATCTGCTAAGTTTCAAATGTAAACAAATATGGCTACTATGGTAAAATAATTAGACTTAGCCGAGCTTACACAACTTTTAAATTGTTGATAATTCTACAATTATAGCATGCATGTTAACTAAAGGCATAAAAACCTTAACCGGAAGATGAGAACAACTTAATTCAAACATTTTTAAGTAAAAAAAGGCCCAGTTTATCCACATATAAGAATAAAAAAAACTGAGCTCTGGGAGATGAGTAACGGAGTGGGTATATATATTTAAATACTTTTGGTGCCGCCGATTGCAACCAAAAAGAGAGGTGCAGAACTACATGGTATAGCAGTTCAATATACAAAATTTCAACGTTCTGAGGCTACTCATTTTTGAGTTATGCGAGATATATAAGTACAGACACGTGGTGTCTCATGTATACGTTCGTGGCATCTGTACGTACGTGCCACGAAAAAAATCTCTTCTGAATCCATTTTAAATCACTTTTATAATTCGTTTGGTAAAAAAGAGTCCTTTATTCTGTCCTTACGTACCGATGTCACGCAAAAACATCATTAAATTGCATTCGATAACGGCCAAAATGGATATTTTCGTTGAAATATGGTAGCCGGAGTTTTTCGTGATTACAATACTTCTTTTACTTTGTACAAGGAAGTAAAGAGGAAGACGTCATCTTAGAAAAGTAAAGGCCCGTTTACACTAGCGGAACTTTGGTTCCAAGAAGCATAAGCTAACATCCTAAGAAAGGTAACCTAAGTCGAGCGGTTAACCTTGAAAGGGAATTGACGTAAACCTAAGCAATGGAAAATTTCAACTCCGAACCTATGAGATGAAAGCTTTGACCAATCACAGATTTACAAACTATCACGAGGTTTTTGTTGATGTTAATATGCGAAAAACATGGCGGAAGATTTGGCTACGTCTGATTACAAATTAATTGCAGAAATGCAACACCATCCGATTTTATCGGATAACAGAAGAAAAGAATATCGAATGAAAAGAGGACAAGATGTTGCTTAGTTACTGGTTGCCGAAAGACCGAGGTGGTATGTATCACATTTATTTATTTCTTCCCCTTTTGCATTGCAGTCGCTGGGAATAATTGCAATGCTCTTTAATTCTAGTTTTTAGTCCAAAGGGATTTAGTCCCCAAGGACTATTACTTTCGTTTTGCGATTTTGCGTTGATTCACTCTGAATGCCCGGTTCACTTTTCAAATTGTTGCCACTAAATGTTATCGCTCTGCATTAAAGTTTAAAAAATGAAAAATCTGCATAAATGTATGCATGTTATTATTATTATTTTTTTTTTTGACGTAGCTTTCTCTTCAAAAATCGTCTGCGTGCGTTGCACGGGAAAATAAAAAGGAATTTTAATTACAGTTCTAAATAAATAGCCAAATAAATGTGAAATTCGTAACAATATTCTCTAAAACTTTAACGAATTTTTCATTAACAAACTCAAAGATTTCAAAGCCAGCAATACCAACGTTGTACAGAAAAACATTTTTATCTCCAGCGCGTGAGAGCGTGTACCGAAATTTCTAAAGATATGCTCAATTTAAAATTATTTTGCGATATTGCTGTTGAACTGAATTTTATGGTTTAAGTGCGAAGAGCATGGTATTTAACAAATAAAGGTAACACACAGAATGTTAAATAAACGTCCCTTTGGACGTAATTTAAAATCTGAAACATTTCAGATTTTTTTTTTCTTTCGACTAATGCAATTGTTTAAGTACAGAATAAGTTTAATAACGATTACACGATAAAAATTTGTTAGCATTTTAGAATAGCATTTTATAATATTTCTGAAAATTCGAGTTTGATTAAAAAAATTAAATAAGCTCAATAGGTGGATTTTTAAAATTAAAGTTTATTAACTGCTTTAAATTATGTCTAAAATGTACACTGTTTTATTATATGCAGTAACCTTCTTCAGTTGTATAATATTTGTAATTTTTGTCAAATATAAAACACAGGTGGAATAGAAATTGGTGGCACACTTTCAAAAATAAGTCTTTTTACGAATCTCCCAAGTTCTTTTGAATATATTATTTAAAAGGCCAATCATTTTATATATCTGTTCCTACAAAAATATCTTCATGACTAAGCGAAGCAATACTAATGAAATTCCTGACAGTAATAATTACAAAATCTACGAATGTTTATAAAATGCTGGTTATTTTCTAACACAGAAACATATTCTAATACACGATGGTGCATTAAAATGTTGACTGTTCTGCATCTGGCACATCTAGCAATCTTACATTATGCTCAGTCTAGTATTATGTTATGAAAAACTCAATGCATTTCCTTAAGGTCGAACTATAAACAAACTTCATTAATCATGTGCTTAACTAACAAATTAAAATAATAAGTTATAACTAATGTTAGTCCACAATTATATAAAAAATAAACATTGAAACTTATTCATTTTGTTGGTAATTAAATCGCAACGTGTTAATTAATACTATTTCCTTGGTATAAATTACTAAAGAAAAAAATTGCTTAATTCCGCCTTTTAATATTTACTAATTTACTTATACATAATAAGAAATATTTTAGTTTTTCAATTTTTAATTTAAGGTTCTGCTGAAAAACGATAATTTACCGTCATTCGAGTGTAATTGAAAATAAATCTGGGTACTTCTGCCTCAGTGACGGTAACAATGTTACATGAGCGGAATATGTATCTCGCTCTTGAAATATTGAGGGAACCCCTCCCCCTCCCCTTGGAATACAAACGCTTTTGTACAGCAAATACGTACGTATTAGATTGCTTCTCAGATGCATAACACGTTTTCTTTCTTCAGCATTTTTAACTTTCGACATTGTACTGTAAACTTTCTACATAGTATCCCAAAACAGGAAATATTGCAAATGCGCAAATCAAAACGACTTCATTGGTTGAGGGCAGTAATTCTTAGGCTTTGAGACTTACAAGAGTAAGCAGGTGTCCTGCTTGGGAATAACAACTTTACGTTGGCCTACTCCCTACACCCACTTCCACTGATTTATGCCCAACCGAAATTCATGCCTATTACAAACATAAAACTAACACGACATGGAAAATTTCTCCTGTTCACCAGTGGCATATTGCTGAACAACCAGGCCTGTCACTTCTGAGTAAAAGATCTAGGCCTATCCAAACACAATGGCCAGATTCAGAAGTGGGCATCTTCGATGCTTGAAATTCAAAGAGGCAGAAAAGACCTTCCCCTCGTGTGCCTGTTCCCTCACTGCCTCTCCCGCTCACCTACCTGATTGTATAGGCGTCTTCCAGAGACAGCTGTCGGCTGAGCAGGACGACATCTGCGATTTGCTTGTGCGGCAAGGTCTCTTGGACTTGGTGTAGGCTTTCCTGCCCCAAGGGGATTTAAAACAACAACAACAACACAACTTTAGGGTACGTTTCTTGGGACCAAAGTTCCGCTAGTGTAAACGGGCCTTAAGAGTAGCAGCGCAGAGGTTTGGGATAGCAGAAGAAATTAAGAAGAAGAAGGGACGTAATTGCTCGCGAAGCATTATTTATACTATGTAGGTGCATATGCACAGCTAAGCTGCGGTTGGTTACTTTTCGGTTTTAGTTCGCTTTGCAGAGCGTTTTGTAATAAGGAAACATCTCGAATTTGGGAGAAAGGAGGAGAACATCAAATTTAGAATAGTCAGCTTTGAGGTTATCAATTATCTCTTAACGTAGCCATCGTATTTTATTATATCTTACATACCTCCTCCCCTTCAAAAGAAAAGTTGGGAGATCATCAATAATGGCTAAACACTCTAATTCAGTAATTGCATAACTTTGTTCAAAAGACCTTAATTTTTCTAGAATGAAAAGCAATTGGATGAAGATTACCATCTGAATGTTCTTGTTTTAAAACTGCACCAACAGCTTCTTTAGATGCATCTACGAATACATGACAAGGATATTACATATATATATATATATATATATTGGACTAGACAAAGTTAGAATGGATCTCGAAATTAATGCATCTTTTAAATTTTGAAAAGCAATTTGACATTCATTATCCATTTATAGGGAGTATCTTTTTTAAGTAAATTTGTGAAAGGGGCTCTAATATTTGAATAATTTTGAATAAATTTAGTATATATTTATGCTTCCTAAAAATCTTTTAAGCATTCCTTTGTTGTAATAAGACAGTGCCATTATTGTAATAAGATGATTTAGTGAAAGAAAGTTTCAACAGATTGATGATGGTTCTGTGCATTATAACTTGAAGAGAATTTACTGCGCAGTTAAGCGGATAAGAGACGGAGGACGTGGGCACCACCCCTCTACCATTATGGTCAATTGGTATGGCGCCATGTCCACCCTTATCTGAAGCAGGAGAGACCAAGGAGTGGGAGCCACCCAGGCCGCTCACACCCGTCGGCGAAACCCAAGCGTCTGAAGCATACCAAGCCTGCACTGCCCCAGCAGCAGCCACAAGGAAATTATTACAAGATTCCAATATGATACAAGGAGCAGTACAGTGTCCTACAAGGTTAAACCTTAAGTGAGTCCTATGTAGGTATGCACTAAGAGAACAGAATTCATTTGCAGATTTTTACAGAAGTATAGATTGAGAGCATTGCGGATAAAGTTGCAGGAATTATTGATATACTGTACGGGAATGGTGGAGCAAAGAAGCAGTTACGGTTGGCATGCCATGCCATTGTCATAACTTTAGTGCGATTACAATCAACATCGAAAGAAATGTGAGTGCATGGCTACAGATCCCTTGGAGATTAAAATAAACATTACATTAACACATTACTATATACATTACCTAAAACACATTACAATAGACAGTACGTAATTGCAAATTTTTCCAGAAGTATAAATTGAGGGCATTGCGGATAAAGTTGCAGGAATTATTGATATACTGTACAGGAATGGTGGAGCAACCATGCCATAGTCATAACTTTAGTGCGAATACAATCAACATCGAAACAATTGTGAGTGCATAGCTACATATCCCTTGGAAATTAAAAGAAACATTACATTAATACATTACAATATACATTACATAAAATACATTACAATACACAGTACGTAATTGCAGATTTTTACAGAAGTATAAATTGAGGGCATTGCGGATAAAGTTGCAGGAATTATTGATCTACGGTACAGGAATGGTGGAGCAAAGAAGCAATTACGGTTGGCATGCCATGCCATAGTCATAACTTAAGTGCGATTACAATCAACATCGAAACAATTGTGAGTGCAGAGCCTACAGATCCCTTGGAAATTAAAATATACATTACATTAACACATTACAATATACATTACCTAAAAAACATTACAATAGACAGTACGTAATTGCAGATTTTTACAGAAGTATAAATTGAGGGCATTGTGGATAAAGTTGCAGGAATTATTGATATACTGAATGGGAATGGCGGAGCAAAGAAGCAGTTACGGTAGGCATGCCATGCCATTGTCATAACTTTAGTGCGATTACAATCAACATTGAAACAATTGTGGGTGCATAGCTACAGATCCCTTGGAAATTAAAATAAACATTGCATTAACACATTACAATGTACATTACTTAAAACGCATTACAATAGACAGTACGTAAATACAGGTACATAAGGTATACACAATTTTTTTCTTAAATTAAGTTTTTTTTAATTACTTTTTTATCCCTCTTTTTTTTAATAAGTACCATTAACATAAAAATAATTACTAAATGCACATATTCATGAATTTACATGAAGATTATTACATGAATCATACAGTAGCAATAATGCGCTTGCCATAGGCAGTGCACTGAAGAGAAAATATATAATAATTAAATACCATTTGCATAAAAATATAATTAACATTTGCACATATACGTAAAATTACATGCATATTATTACATAAATCATACTGCAATTAATAGGCGAATACCATGGGTGATTAAAAACTTTGCGGTAAACTAAAGAGATGCAATATACAAATCAATTAAAGTCAGCACTTGAGTCTACAACAACTATATTGCTATGGACTTGGTGTGCATTACACAATTGTCAGTTTATCAAGCATTATACCGGATGGTGCGTAACGGGTTACAGGTGCGAGAAATATTGTGCTAACTGCCGCAGTGCAAATGTGCATATTACTGATGCGAGTCCTGCATATGATGTTGGGGAGTAGACATCACTCTACTTGGCATAGTTCGGTGCCATAGTTGGCAAGCTCATCCATAATTTGAGTAATCCTCCGCACAAAGTGTTTTTGTTTGATCATGTATTTGCTGAATGCTTGTTGATTTGCCGTCGGCATTGTGATGTGAAGTCTGTTGGTAAAGCGACATGCCGTCAAATAGTGCTCTGGGGTCCCGGTATCATTGCAGACGCAGACGTCCGTTGTTGTGATGCCGCGCTTGAAGAAGTAGGACGGAAATGGCCCATGTCCCCGAAATAAAACGCACAAGCTGCTTATTAGTAATATGTATATTCGTGTCAACATAGGACATATGATAATAGGTGCGTCTGCCGGTGTCAGAGACGTCCCATTCACTTTGCCAGATGGAGATGGTTTTAAGACGAACAGCTCTCTTCAGATGGGATGCGGGCCATTTGACTTGCAGTTGTTCAGCACCGTTGCCCTCTGCGGCTTCTTTAGCTAGTTTGTCCGCTAAGGTATTACCAGCATCACCCGCATGGCCTTTAGTCCAAACCATGTGTATGCGCTTGCCGTCTAAATCTCTGAGCTGTTTTCGTATACCCGATATTATTGGAGATGAATGTGCGCTGTTCTTGATTGCATGCAAAGAAGACAAGCTATCTGTGATTATCATAGCATTGCGCACCTGTTTATTTACAGTGTGCTTAATTGCTTGGGCAATGGCTGTAGCTTCCGCCTGAAACACGCAGTTGTTGTCGTGCATTCGACCTTTCCATTGGAGTACCCTCAGTATCATTTTGATATATGACTAGCGCACATCCTGTATTATTCTCTATTTTCGAGCCGTCCGTATAGATTTTATAGTTGGCAAGATAAGGAGAAGGTTGTCTGTCATTTTTAAGATAGACATGAACACCTTTGCCCTGTAGAGAGGGGTGAAGTGCTGAACGCAGCGATGGTGTTTCGTAATCTTCAGGCTGATATAATTCTTCATCTAGAGCGGCGACTTGTTTCAGTTGTAGAACCTTTTGCAAAACGGCTTCTTGGGAGGTGCGCAGATGGAGAGGTATTATACCGGCCATAACATTCAATGCATTTGAGGAAGTGGTACGGTAACCTTTCGTTATGCTGAGTGCGAAAGGCCGTTGTAGACTTTGCAGAAGTTGTAGACTTTCGCCCCTGCATGGGACTGGCCCAAACTGCCGCTGCATATGTGACTATGCGTTCTATCACTGTGAGGTATAAGGTCTTTAGAATTCTTGAATTTAGCCCTGATTTATGGCCCTGCATCCGTCTTAATATGTTAGCTATTGTTGTTTCCGGCGCTTGAGCTCCATAACATGCTGTATAAAATTTAGTTTCTCATCAAATATGAGGCCTA
>KK121052.1:1985-14229 GCA_000611955.2 Stegodyphus mimosarum
CCAATAATTAGGATAAACGAGGTTGTACTTAAATATTTTCCTACATGTATTTCTTCAAAAAAACTTTAATGTTAAATGCAGCATAAGTTTTTTGTTTTAACATAAGATTTTTGAAAATTAATTCCGTATGATTGCAAATTTTTGTCTTTTGCTTGCTTATTTTTCACTAACATTATTTTATTTATTATCTCTTTTATTCTTTGTAAGTTACATTTATATCAATTTAATTCAACTTACCTTACACTCAGTTATACTGAGATTTAGCAGCACGATTAGTGCGGTTTGTATTTTTTTATTTGCCAAGTAAGCGATAACAGATGAAATATGGAAACCCAAGCAAACTTCTAGAATTTCAAAGCAGCCAATGGCGTTACAGAATTAGAGGATTTTGGGTTAAAACGGAGACGGACGTCTTTAGGATGGAAATGGAGAAATGCTTTGCCGATCGGGAAAGAACTTGATAGGGGCCGTCGTAAGGTGCGTGGAGTGGCTTCCGAATGCCCTCTGGTCTGAGGAAGACATGGGTGCAGGTCTGAAGTTCCGGGTGGACGAATGGTGTTGAGACGTCATGTGATAATGCTGGTTTAGGTGATAATCTGTTCCTGGTTTCACAGAAATGGCTCAGAAATTCGGATGGTTCAACATTCCTAGTTTCCACAGGGTCTAAGAATTCGGATGAAAGTGTAAGAGAGGAGCGATAGACCAGTTCTGCTGCCGTGCACTGAAGATCGGATTTGAAGGCAGATCTTAGCCCGAAAAGAACTAAAGGCAAAGATTGCGTCCAACGAGGATTGTTGACATTTAACTGCTTAAGTGAGCGATGGAGGCGCTCGACAATACCGTTGCTGGCAGGATGATATGGAGACGAGAGAGTGCGCTTTGTCCCAAGCAGAGATGTCAGCGAAAGGAGAAGCGTTGATTTGAATTGCCGACCTTGGTCCGTTGTGATGATGGATGGTACCTCGAAACAGGAAATCTAGCATTCGATAAGTGTACGGGTAACCGTCTCTGCAGAAAAGTCAGCCAAAGGAACGGCTTCTGGCCAACGTGTAAACCGGTTGATGCAAGTAAGCGGGTAGCTTGAACCATTGGAAGGCGGAAGAGGGCCAACCAAGTCGATGTGAACGTGGTCGAATCGTTTCGTCGTGGTCGGGAAAGTCTGAAGTGGACTCTTAGTATGACGAGAGATCTTGGATCGCTGGCACGGAATACAAGCACGGCACCACAAAGTAACATCCTTGGAGATTGATGGCCAAACGAAACGTGCGAGAATAAGTTTTTAGGAGCACGGACACCTGGGTGTGAGAGGTTGTGCAACGAGTTGAAGATCTGCTTACGAAATTTAGGCGTAACATAAGGTCTAATCCGCTTATCACCAGTGTCACATAATATTTGTAAATCAGGGGTGAGTTTCAGCGGTTGCAGCTTCAGTGAACATTTAGGATCATTGAGCAGAGACTGGAGTTCTTCATCTAGTGTTTGGTTGACTGCAATAGCTGTAAAATCAACAGGATCTTCAACATCAATTCCTTGGATGCGAGATAACGTATCTGCTACTACATTATGTGTCCCAGCGACATGTTGTATGTCTGTTGAGAGCTGAGCTATGTAGTTGAGTTAACGTAATTGTCTGGGTGAACTACAGTCTGATATTTTGGTGAAGGCAAAAGTTAATGGACGGTGGTCTGTAAAAATTGTGAATTTTTGACCTTCTAAAATATGCCGAAAATATTTGACAGCAGAATATATAGCAAGTAGCTCGCGGTCATACGTGCTGTACGGCTGCTCTACCGGGGAAAACTTCCGTGAAAAAAATGCGAGTGGTTGGTCACCTTTGTCGCTGAAACCATTTAAAGCTGCCCCGATAGAGATGTCAGATGCATCGACCATCAGGGACAGTTTCTGACCAGGTGTGTGGAAACCGAGAGTTGTGGCTTGCGCGAGATCAGTTTTGCATTTTTCGAACAGGGCAGAAGTCGTCTCAGTCCAAGGGACTGGGCGCTTGTCGTTTTTCTGTGAGTCTTTGAGGAGCTCATGTAAAGGAGCTTGAGTATCTGCAGCTTTTTTAAGGAATCTCCTATAAAAGTTTAACATTGCAAGAAAACGTCGGAGTTGGGCTTTAGTTTCCGGCTTGGGGAAATCTGCAATAACTTTAGCTATTTCCGGTGAGGGCTGAACGCCAGAGGGAGTTATTAGGCAACCTAAGAATGAAACGGTAGTCTGGCCAAGCACGCATTTGGCAGGATTTAATTTTAAGCCGTGGTCACGTAAACGAGAGAAAACTTCATGCGAATGTCTAGCGTGTTCTTCCTCATCTTTGGAGGCGACTATTATGTCATCCAAATAGGCTACACAACAGTCTAAACCTGATAAGACTTGGTGAATGTAACGCTGAAAGGTTTGCCCAGCGTTGCGTAAGCCAAAAGGCATACGGACAAATTCGAAGAGGCCAAAAGGAGTAGTTATTGCCGTTTTTTCAATGTCTTCAGGATGCACTGGAATTTGATGATAAGCGCGGGTAAGGTCAAGAGTGGAAAAGATATTTTTGCCATAAAAATTGTGTACAATCCTGGATATGAGTACCGGAAAGCGGTCGGGAACAGTTACTGAATTGAGGCGACGGTAATCACCACAAGGGCGCCATTCACCATTGGCCTTTTTGACCATATGCAGAGGGCTGGCGCATGGGCTTTTGGATGGTCGGATAACCCCTTGCGACATGAGGAATTCGAATTCTTGTCGGGCAGCCTGAAGCATATCAGCGGAGAGACGTCGTGGCTTCTCAAACACCAGTGGTCCTTTAGTCTGGATAAAATGATAAACTACAGGAAGTTGAGTGTCTTGACTAGGTCGCGAAGGATTAGTGAGCTGAGGGTATTGAGAGAGAATCTGAGAGAATGGGAAGTCATGAAGAAGGATAGATAATTTAGATGGCATTTCAGTATGATCAAACGTTGTACCACGAGAAGTCAGCTGAGTCTTTTTGTCGACTACGGCAGTGGCTCCGAGCATCAATTAGCAAATTAAAGTGCTTTAGAAAATCAATTCCAATGATTGGTTGCTTCACATCAGCCACTACAAAATCCCAAGTGAAAAGTCGTCTTAACCGAAAATCAAGAGTAAGACGTTTGTTACCAAAGGTAGAAATTTGACTACCATTTGCGGCGTATAAAACTAACTTGTCTGACTTTTCCGAGTGAGGTGCGTATCGTCGAGGGAGGACTGAAATGTCGGCACCAGTATCAATAAGAAATTGCAATTTGGATTTGGGGTCGGCCAAGAGGATGCTATTAATAAGGCAATCGCAAACGTGGCCAGCGGGCGAACGCCATTCTAGTTTTCCGGCTGTTTGTACGCGCAAGGGAATTTACATTTTATTGCCTTGTCCCCGAATCTGTTATGATAGAAACAATAACCCTTATTACGATGCTGTGAGATGATGAAAGGCTGCGTCCGCGAGGTTTCCTGTTACGACTTCGAGAACGATTATGATATCTCTGAACCGAAGCCTTGAGCTTATTAATTTCTTTGCTCAAGTCAGCTATTTGTTTTTCCAACGAAGTACTACTGGAATTTGAGGTGCTGATGTTGTTTATGGTGGCTAACGTGGATATTTCATGTGTTTTCCCTGCCACTACTACGAGGTTTGCGAGATCTTCATTTAGATTTTCATGTGTTTTACCTGCCACTACTACGAGGTTTGCGAGATCTTCATTTAGATTATGTCAAAATTGTCTGCATATTAGTTGGGAGTCTATTAAGCCAGAGTGACTTTAATAGGGGATCTCTCACGTTGTCACCAGCCAGCGCACGCATACGTGTGAGGAGCTGGGAAGGGCGTTGGTCGCCAATATCGCCACATAATTATATTTCGTGAGATCCTCCTTAATATCAGCGAGAGCAAACTGCGATTCCAGCTGGATGAACCATAGAGCCGGATTGTTCTTCCAAAACGGCGGTGGTTTTACCGCAACGCGTGAAATTTTGAAGTATTGTCTTGTGAGAGGGATATGATAACGGAACTGATTCAATTTATAACACAAAAAAATTCCGGTAATAGCAAAATTACACAATAATAAACTATTAAAGTAAAATAAAAGCATACATAAATGTTACATATACGGTACCAAGGATTTAATTGGTGATAAAACAATGTGACGAGGATAAAAGCAAAACTGATGTAATATTCTTACTAAAAAATGTTAATGAGTTGTATAACATGAAAATAATGCGAGAGAAATAATTATGCAGATCTCAACCACACAGCTCATACAGACACATGTCATGAAAATTTGATTAGAAATATCATTCAGAGTGCATAGGAATTTAAAAAATGAAATTGCTCACCCATTTCGTAGGAAGCGGCGAACAGAATCACAAATAATTCCGAGTAGCAGTCTATGTTAAAGACTCCGGCGTGAGTCAGTTTCGGTTTGGCTCGAAATACGAAACGGAAGTAAGAATAATGTGGCGCTGCTAAATTCTCACTATATGAAGAAAAACATCCTTTTACAGCATGATAACAACATAATCCTACAGTAGAAAATCTTGAGCAGGACGGTTGTGTTCCAAATTCACCGGGTCACCACTTGTGGATATGTGCGGTCATCATGTTCACCAAAAGAACTTCACACTACATTACTGGTTGATTTCTAATTACTTATTATCATGAGACAATAATTATAAATATCCGCTAAGAAGGAAGTGAAGGTAGTACTCCAATAAAATTATTTAATCCAGCATTTATTAAAAATTAAAATTGAATAAAGACTTGAATGCAGTTACACCTCCAGTGCAAGCATCTGACTAAAAAGTTTTGTATTTAACCGTTCAGTCCCAGAATGCACTTCGATTTCAAGTCTCAAGGAAGTGCTGCCATCTAGTGGGGATAGAGGGAACGATTCCCCACAGGACTATATTCCTGTTCCTTTACGATAAATAGCGATAACGCAAATAAAACGTCTCTCTTAACGAGGAATTTTCCTTGTTAATTTCCCCTTGATCAGAATTTAATTGATATTCTAATTTTCTTTCAAAAGCTTTGATGATACGAAAAGGTTATGAAAGAGATTTGTAGCTGTTAAAGTGTCATGTTGATTTCTTTGAATACTTTAGTAAGAACAAAAGCTGTTATTTTTCCTCGACTTAATTTCGTAGGACAATTCAGATTCATATTATTCTTTATCTGCCTCGAAAATTGATATGACTAAACACAACAGAATACCTTTTCACTCGAAAAATGCAGCCCCCTGAAAATGGGCCACCTGGGGCGGACAGCAACATTCTAGCTTCCTTCTCAGCTGTTCATCTCAAATGCCTCACACTTACTCCTGTTTTGCCAACATAAACCTCCGCCTTCTGAATCATCTCTAGAATATTTATTCCCGTCGATTTTGAAATTCTTTTAAATTCAAAATTTATTTATTCCCGTCGATTTTGAAAAACTTATTTTTTATTTCTCTTGCAAATTTGTCTTAACAAGTACAGGTAGAAATGGCAGGACATCAGAAATTCACCATTAATAGTACTGGCACAGCCCACTGCATTGACTGGACAATTAAATTTCAATTTTGAGGCAGAACACCCCCAGGGGTGGTGTCTGAGATTCTTCCAACCTTCTACCCCTATCACCAACTTTTTCCTCTCTTGTCAGTCTCTCGGCTTCTCATGTATTTTCAATATTCTTCTACCGCTTAGACATTATATGCTTACAAAAATCCCTGCCTTCTTTGGAATTCGATCTGGCCCATCGGTACGGCAGTCACTATTCCTAACTACTGTATCCTCTGGCTGGCAATCTGTCTTAGCAGTTGTGAATAGAGATGAAAAATCCGCGCTAGAGCCGATTCACTTTACTGAGCCAATGAACAGCGCTCCGTCGAAAATGGAACGGCAGTTTTTTAATAGTTCACCGAGAGCTGTTGTTGGGAAGCGTGCCAAGAATTTGATTCCTCTTAATGTAAACACTAGCAGTCTTTCCTTTATTATTTTAGTAGAAACGCCGTTGGCCTATTTTTTATGTGTGTTATGTATGTAAATATGTGTGCTTTTGGCCTGCTTGTATTCCATTCAGCATTTGAAAAACAAAACGTTAAATAAATCCAAACATCTCAATGAAACTGATCGATCACCTCTGTTTGCAAATGGATGGCGTTTTTCTCACATCTGGCAGTGCAAGGATCAGTTTAACACACAAACCATAAAAAAAGGCCCCTTTGGACGTAATTTGAAATCTGAAACCTTTAAGAATTTTTTTATTATTATTTACTTATTTTACTCTCCCTTGTAACTCTCTTTAATCTTCTTTAGAATTAGTATACATTTATAAACACAAATTTTTCCTTCTAGTATATTTTTTCAAGTTGCAAAATATGGATCCTACCCAACAGAAGATCCTCGAGCGATATCTGGTATCATTTTGACAAATTAGATAAAAAAAAAGGAAACTGTCGGTATTGTCAGCACACAATTTCCTGTTCTTCGGAATTTGCCTCCAGTCTAAAAATTTATTTTTACACTGTGCTTTGTAGTCGAAACAAAACATCAATTACAGTAATAAAATGATGCAATCTTAAATAAAAGTGAGTTTAGTTTTCATTATTTTCTAACTTTTAGCAATTTTTTTATTCCAGAATTTTATTGTTGTTCTATGTAGACAGATTTTTTTTTAAAATCTCCAAAGTACAATTGAAAGAAATCAGTCTAGGAAGTGAGCGGTTTGGTTGAGCTGATTCCAGTGATCCCACTCCTTGTTCAGTTCTTTCTGCTTTTTGTCATCTTTGCACACCACTCTTGATCCATGCCTGTTCCGAACGCATTCATCAAGGTCATTGCTAGTGAGTGATGAATCGTTAAAAATAATTGATTCACTTCAGTGAGCGAACGGTTCCGATCTGAGCTGTTTTGCCCATCTATAGTTGTGAAAATTTCAAATGTAGAGAAAATAATACTTTCAGAATTTGTAAACTAAAAACTCGTTTTTTTAAATGTGTGGGGAAAGGGTGCAATAAAAATCTTTATTTAATATGAAATTAAATTAGTGGATAGTAAACAAGTTATGAATTATATTAATGGATAGTAAATAAGTTATATCAGTGTACAGTTTAACACATTTTAAATTGTTGAAATTGCCCAAACCATCAATATTATCAAAATCTTCTCCATTGAACACTGAAATGAATTTCTTGTGTTGCATTTACGGCTTCGAGGAAGGAGAGCTGAATAGATGAATGCAGGAGCGACACCAGAACCGGTGCGACTGCGTATATCGGCAGAACTTAGGGGCTGGGAAATTTTTAAGATTTAGGCAAGCAGCGAGCAACAAAATTTTTAGAGTTCAGGAAGGCAGCGAAATTCAGTAGTTGCAGAGATTGCACCGAGTGGCCATATGCCCTGAATGAATGATAGTTTTTCGGATCACTACTGAAATGCGCATCAGTGAGAAAAATTCTGCATGTGAAGTTAGGAATGTCGAATTTCCACGCTCGTTGGGTGCACGATTGACACTAGAAATAAAGAAATATGAAGTCTAATGTTCTCAAAAACTGTTTCCAATGATAAACGCTAATAACAATTTTTATTTATGTCTATAGCAAGTAACAGAAAATGAAACATTGTTTCACCACTGCTGTGGTTCAGAAATTAAATCACAATGCATGGTATGAAAACACACAGGATCTCTCTCACTGCCCAATCTGCTGGAAAGATATTGGGTTATTTTTTGTGACGAAGAAGGACCACTGCTTAATAATTGCATTTCACATAATATCACAAGATGTATTTGTTATGTGAGTATGTTCACTCAGTTCCGACATATCATATGTCATAATTATATCATAAAAATAAAATGCTGTGGCAAATTCTGCAGAAAAATGTTATTTTCGCATGATAGCTCTATAGCACCACCTTTTTAGCAGGACTCTGTTACTAACTCTTTTAACATTAACGCAAACGCGTCTTTCCTTCCATATACACCGGTGTCCCAAAATTAAGCAAAAAATCACAAAAATAGTGATAACTCATTGAAAAATAAGCCAATCGGTATAAAATTTGAATATGTTGTCAAATAAGAATTGTGTAAAACTTAATTATGCACATTAGTAAGCTGCAATCGAAATACGTCATCTGCAAGAAGCATACAGTTGCGTGTTTCAGAGCAAGCTTGCAAATTGCGCTGTAATAGTGAGATAAGAAATCTGATATGGGCAATTTGTAACAATGACTTCCAGGTATCATTTACCCGAAGAACTGCGATGGAGAGCTGTTGGGAGACTAGAGGCAGGACAAAGTCAAACTGAAGTGGCCAGATGGCTAATATGAATCTTTCTGTAGTACACAGACTTCTGCAACAATTTCTAACCACATATTCGACATCCAGGAGTTTCAGCCAAGGAAGGCCCAACCGCTATGACGAGGGCTGATGACTGATATTTGCTGTTATGCGCATGAAGGAATACAACCTCAGCTCCAACTGAACTCAGATCCCCCCTTGCTGCAGCCATTGGAAGGTGGTATCAACGTCAACCGTGCCTAGGAGGCTTCTTGAAGGAAGTCTGTACGTGAGGCGACCAACCATTTGCTTGTTGCTCACGTCATGTCAGGAAAAGGAACGTTTGAAGTGAGAACGTCAATATGTCCACTGGACAGCTAATCAATGGAAGGCTGTCCTCTTTACTGATGAGTTCAGGTTCAGGCTGCAAAGCGATAACAGGCGTTCTTTGAGTTGGATAGAACCTGGAATCCGCTATCATCCATCAAACATCCGTGAGAGAGATGTATACGGAGGAGCCACTGTCTGTGTTTGGGGTGATATCTCTTTGGGTGGACGCACAGACTTCTACGTCTTTCCACTTGGAACCATGAATGCTCAGGCCTGTAGAGATGACATCATTCATGCTTATGTGCGCCCGTATGCCGGGGCAATATGTGATAATTTCTTGCCACAGGACGACAATGCTAGACCGTACAGGGCTCATATTGTGGATGATTATCTTCAGCAGACCCATACAAATACTTTGTAACAGCAATGGCTCTCACTTTTTAAGGAACTGATAGACTGCATAATTGGCAGCATTGCACATCGCTGTATGTATTGCATTGCTTCTAGGACAGATCATACTCCATATTGAAGGTAATGTTCCTATAACAAACTGACACATTCGATTTGTTCATTTTATATACATGGTAATTTCTATAACACCATAATTGTCTGGTACTTTCTTTTTATGTTATTTTATACCTTACTTTGCATTGAATACTGTAGGTAAGTTTCATTTAATTCTACATGTAACCTTTTGAATAATCGTAATTTTTCCTTAATTAAGGATAAACAGTGTAAATTAAAAGTATAAAATAAACTTTTATAATAAACGGAGTAAAAGAGACTTCTACCCCCTCTGTCTCTATTAATCCCATATCCAGTCCAGGCCCCCATTCACTGTGACCAGACCTGACTCCAAATGACTTTGCTTTCAAAACTAAAGCAATTTTGTTTGACTCATTTTACAGGCCAATGATGATCTGTAAGATACCGTTCAAGAACATGTACATAATATAAAAAGTTTAGACATTTATCCTATAGAAATGTTTTATGTTTAGGCTTAATATCACGGATACAGCCAGTAACTAGTTATAATAAAACAGATGAATAGCTGCGTTTATTGGTTTTTAATCGCTTAATAACAGAGATTTAAATAAATAAATAAAAAAAACTAAATGTATTATATTTTGCCGCAAATTAACTCACTGGCGAGTGGAAGAAAAAAATATTTTATTTCAGTCTACGACAACAATTTTTTTTTTTAAATCGCTGATCGTTCATTTGAAAGAACTTGATCCTGAGAAATATGAGTTTTACCTATCATCCTGTAAATAATGTTGCATGCATACGGGTTCGTTATATATTGAATGCACAAGTCGTTGAAAAGTTAACAAAAATTTATTCTTTCCACAAGAAACAAATCAAAATGCTGAAATATTTCTTCAGAGATAGTACGATATCACAATATCTCAAAACTGAAACAGAATTCGCTTCAAAACACATAAAGTTAATCCAGTCTTACAGCGAATTCGCTACAATCAATCACAGCATTAAGCAAACAAACAGCAGTTCGCTTTAAACAGCTACAACTACAACAACTGAGATGAGGTAATCGTAATCGGTTCTTTGATCTTACGGCTTATAGTTGCAAAAACAACTTTTACCGGTACTTTTGGTAATTTCTGCCCTTAGGCGATGATTATAAAAGCAAAGGCAATACTGCCGCGCCGAAATTGGCGAAGCTATACATGTACATGTAAGTACAGACATAGGAAAGCATGTAATGCATGACATAATGGTACTGGAAATCTGCTGATAAAGGTCATGTGATGGGGTCACCACTAATTTACTGTCCATGCAGTTGACTGCTTCATAGGTAAGTTTAACAAAGTCCTTTCCAAGCACAAAAGTCTCTGTCTTTTGAGTCTTTACTGAATAAATTCAGCGTTATGATTATACACTATACACACTTTATGAAAAACACAAATTGCACTATTGGATGAGATGAAGTGTTTCAATTCGGCTTTTATAAGCTTTTTAATTATTAGTAGAACAATCTCGATTTTTCTCGATGGCAACAGTAATTACGAGATATTTATTTATTAAACATTAAATGCATGCGCTCTTTTATTTTTATTTTTCCGACGTAGCTTTCTCTTCAAAAATCGTCTGCGTTGCACGGGAAAATAAAGCAATTTTAATTACAATTCTAAATAAATAGCCAAATAAATATGAAATCTGTAACAATACTTTTGCACTATATCTATGAAAAAAAAATTACAATGATTTACATCCACAAGAGATTACCAACAAAATTCATTTCCATGCCAGCAGTGGGCAGAACTAGCAATCTCATTCTGGGCATTACATTTCTTTACTTTGTCACTCTTACGACATTCTGTTTTTTGTCCATTTGGATGACTGTGGGATAGCACATGATTATTGTTAACTACCGTGAAAGGCCCTACGGCATCTGTATGAGGGACTGGTAAATACAATGTAGAGTAGAAGCCAGAAGAAAGTATCCCAATAAAATTTGAAACACAAATACCTTATGCTTGGTTGAGTGATAACACTTTGCTTTTAAATCACTGAATTTGCTCATCAACGTTTCATTAAATTTGCATAAACCATTAAATAAGTAGAAATCAAATTCGGAATTCGAGCGTCGACTTGCAGCTAGGTGCCTCCACACTTCACAAATATGGGTGAAATGTGGGAATGCCAATTTTCGTAGCTTTATGCGCCGCATTTTTCCGCAGTGCGAGGAACATGCGTATATACATATAGATTTTTTATTATTTAATACTAGAGATAGAGATAACATGTAATAATTTTAGGCTGTCTTTTGTGTCATGTAATTTTATACATAAGTGCTTATTTCTCTATAATTGTAGATCTAGTAAATCTGAATCCAACAATTTTTAAATTGTGAAAATATCTGAACTAAGACGCAAGATATAGACAGAGTCGCTCTTTAAGGCACATTTACACTCGCAGTACCAACAAATATGCATGAACTTTATGGCTCTGCTAAAAGGATGCGTTAGCTGCACTGCCGAGTGCAGCAACTTATGATATTTCTCATGTGTTATGAAGAATTTGGTTAACATCTGCAATCTCCTTAATATGTATAAGTATTATTTGTATTAATAAGTATTAATATTATGTATAAGTATTATTTGTTTTGTCGTGTATCAGTTATAATAAATTATCGATTTTTACCTGCTCATATAGTTATTTAAAAAGACTCCATATAACTTTAAACAACTCGTGTCAGAAGAAGGATTCTTCTCTGAATGCTTTTAACTGAGCTGATGATTTTGCAGCCTTTCCTGCTTGCCGAGAATAAATAACTTTTCTTCTAAAATTTCATACCATCACTTTGATGCATGATGGATGCTGCTCCCAGAGACAGATGTCCTCCCTAGTTAGGCCACTGCAGCAGCTAAAAACTTATATGGAGATGATTTCTGTAAGTTCAGTCAAAATGAGAAACTCCATAGAAAGAAATGCCGCAGAGAAAGGAAACATCAGAAATTAGGGAAAAAAAAAAAATCACCTCGTCGACCCTAACTTAAATCAAAAACATAATAAAAAAACCACTGGAAGAAAAGAGTATTGCCGCAGTTGGTGGGAAAATTGTCAGTGCTGTGAATGAGAAACAACCACTATTCAAAAAAAAAAAAAAAAAAAAAAAAAATT
>KK121052.1:14257-75700 GCA_000611955.2 Stegodyphus mimosarum
AAAAAAAAAAAAAAAAGATTTGAGAAAAAGGTAGGGGTTATAAATGAAGAAATTAAAAATACAAAATCCCCTGTAAATTAAGAAATTTTTAATATAACTGAAGAAATTTCTGGTGTTAACGAGAAAGTCAAGATACGAATAGAAAGATTACAAAATGAATTGCTGGAACCTTTTCAGCTAGTAAATAATGTCCTGGTTCAGCTTCTGTTGACTAACAGTCTGGTTCATTTTACTACAAAAAATGTCGCAGCTCAGTCAAATTAGCCCGTAATCAAACACTTTCTATATGATGGGAATGTATTATCGTGAAATATATTGAGAATGCAATATCAAATATTTTTGCAGAGAAATCAGTAAGACTTCATCCAAACAGTTCAACAACCACTTTTCTTACAAGATGAAGCACTAGATACTCTACAGACAGGTAGTAGATGCTGACGGGCGACGCATCTTGACTTTTAGGTAAGTGGTTTTTTGACTACATTATCTTAGTATGCATTACCGAGCAGCCAGCTCTGTTAGGTTTAGCAGTAGGATAATTTAGTTAAATTTAAAATGGACGCTCTTATAGCTGAAAATAAATTCCTCGCGCAGTTACGTGAGAGTAGTAGCGACGCAAATTTCCTAACTAGGCTTGACGCTGTGAAAGCTAACTTTATGCAAGAACACGAGAAATTAGGGAAAGCAAACTGTCCAAATTCGGAGGCAAGGTTAAACGAATTAAATCATAAAATTAGAACCATAACCTTATTTCAGGAAGAAAAAATGAAAGAATCAAACGATAAAAATCAAACCCCCAAACCATCGCAAAATGAAAAGACAAAAACCCTAACTAGAAGTGCTAGCAATAAAAAGCGAAAGAAAAAACTGATAGATAAAAATGGCTTCATATCGCCAAGAAAAACGCATCAGCGTAACTGATCTAACTCAGACATAGAGATTCCGTCCCAGAAAAATAAATTCGATCAATTAAATTCCGAAGATCGCATGGAAGAAGACAATGATAAAACCTCGTTCGAGGTTCCTAAAAAAGTCGCAGGTCACATTCCCCCTATCGTCTTAGCAGACTTTAACGGGAATTGGGATCAATTGAAAGACGAAATAGATCTCGGCATTAAGAAATATAGCGGCAGTCTGAAAGGAGGACGTCTAACAACTCGAGTCTTTGACTCAGAGCACTATCGCACGGTTACCAAACTGTTACAAGAACGAGGTTTGCCATTTCACACATTTAAAATGAATTCCCAGAAACCCATAAAGACAGTTATCAAAAAGTTACCAAGAACGACTAACATCGAGGCGCTTAAAAAAGAGATAGAAGATATATGGGAATTCCTATAATAAAAATTAGACAAATCACAGCCAAGCGTGACGGAGAAGTAATTAATTTGCCACTTTTCCTGGCAGAAACTAAACGAAATACGGAGGGAAAAAAGATATTTGACATCAAGAAGATATGAGGATTAGATGGAAAATTATAAATCAAAGCCAAGGCCCATGCAGTGCCATAAGTGCCAACGGTACGGGCACACACGGGACATGTGCAACTACACTCCTCGATGCTTAAAATGTGCAGAAAACCATGAAACCTATTTATGTCAGGGAAGAAAAGAAAATCAACCTCCAGTTTGCGTATTATGCGGAGATAACCAAGTGTCACTCTATCGGGGATGTGGTTAAAAACCCTTATAATATACGAAAAAAAAAAAAATCACTCAAGTTAAATAAGCAAAAGAAAATAGCCAAAAAACCTCAAAATCAAAATAAAATGAACGCAGAAGATTTTCCCTTACTCTCAGGTACCCGTCAGAAGTCAGCCAAATTATTAGAAAACTAAAGAAGAAAAAGGCACGCGGTTTCGATGAAATAAATAATGAAGCGTCACAAGCCCTACCAAGAAACTGTATAGTTTTACTAACAAATATTTTTAATGCTTGCATCCGTTACTCATATTTTCCACAACAATGGAAGCATTCAGTTATTATCACAATCTTAAAACCGGGGAAAAAACAAAGACGTTCACATTTCAAGACCATATAAAATATACAGTAAACAAAGCAAACGCTGACTTCATAGCGTTATACCCTCTTTTAGGAAAAAATTCAAAACTGAGTTTAAATATATAACGTACGATCTACTTACCTTTAATACGACCGATTCTCCTATATGCAGTGCTTGCGTGGGCGACGGCGAACAAGACCGAAAGAATGAAGCTAAACGTGTTACAATACAAAATTCTCTGTGCGATTACAAACGCACCTTGGTACGGGCGAAACTCCATAATTAATCAAGATTTGAAGATCCCTACATTACAAGAGCAAATTCTCATCATACCAAATAATTTCTTCACAAGCATGAATAATTCGCCTTATGAAGCTATAAAAAACTTAACCAATTACGATCCCACTGAGGAGAATGTAGTGAAAAGACCACGATCGATCCACCACAATACCAAGTGGTGGTGATGTAAATAATGTAAATAGCGTGTATATAATTTTTGTTTATTCTTATAAGTAATTGAGTGTTTCCGGGCAAAGCCGTGGACTTCGTTTGTAACTTACAAAGAAAGGACTTTATTTTGGCAAAGTCAAATGGACTTTGTGAAGCAGTGTGTGTTTATGTGATATTATTTAAAAAACAAAAATCTTCGAACGTGGATAACTAAGCTCTTCGAGTTTCAAAAGAAGAAAAATCAGATTGACTCCCCAAGAAAACCAAGAAATAAAGTGTTTAAGGACGAAACACGCCTATGGAAAATTAAATAATGACTAAACTCAATTCGTATATTATATATGATCAAGAGTAAATGAATATCTTTAAAGATATAAAAGAAATTTAAGTTTGAAGTAAAACTGCTGGAATTCAGACGCTCCAATTAAAATGTGACAACAAGTCACATGACCAAAGCTAACGTTGATTCGCGAGACTCAACCTTAGATAATTACTAAAAAACCTCACAAATCTTAGATACTTAGCAGCACCTACTCGAAAGATTAAACTAAATTAAAATTGCATATTTAAAAAAAATTCTTTAGAATTTAAAAATTAATGTTATCAGTCAGATTACAAAACGCCTTCCCTCATGACTTGCGACCTACAACACTTCCGCCTTCGGGCGCAGTGCTTATGCACTACTAACTTAATTTATATCAAATGCCAGCACCTAAGGGCTCATTTTAATTACTGGAAAGTACTCATTAATAGTAGATGTCAGAAACTAAATTTACGATTCCAGATAGATGCTGATGCTTTAAAACTGCAATGTGGGGACAAATTTCTCAAACATTTTCACAGACTGCAGCAGGAAAGAACCTTCAAGAACTTCTAACTGACATATAAAGATCACCTCAGCCGACATTTCTAGATTGCAGTCAGGAAATTAAAGACAAATTAAGTCTCCAATTTTTTATTGATGTTCAATATTTATCTGATATCTTGTGTAAGGAGGATTTTCTTAATATCTGAATTCTTCTTAAAGCTATTTATTTTGCTGAACACTTTTTTTATAAATTATAATAACTTGTTAATTCTTCTGGAATGATTATTTAACCAAACATACGAACCTACAGATCACAGCATTATAATAATGATCCAAGCCCATCAAGAACAGAAGCTTATAGGTTTTTCGAAATGTCTGTGAAATGGTTACTTGTGCACTTGAAAGGATGCTATAAAGCAGCTGAGTGTAAAACAATTTCTTTTTCTTTATTTAAAAAAAAACAGTGATGATTAAAAAATATAATTAATTTAATATTCCAAATTTTTATAAAAATTTGATTAATTGTATATCTGCTAAAAAAATCAGCTGCATTATTTTTTATTGGTGGTACAATTTTAAGTGTTAGTAATATAAAAAAAGTGCTGCAGATGTAAAAAAAAGGCTGATGACTTATGTAACATTTAACTTGGAACAAGAACCAGCTCTGTTTGAGGGAGGAGAGAAAATTGTTATAATTTGTGCATGAAGCAAAGGATTAATTTAAAAATGATTAAAAAATCATTTACATTTTTATTCTTCATTTGATGGTATCTGAATTACATCTATTGGTTATTTAAACAGAGATCAAAGTTTAGTGACTAAATACTGAATTTCTTTTAAACACACATGAAAAACAAAAGACTGGTTTCATTTTGAATATAGTTAAATTTTAAAAAATTATTTCAGTAGAACTTTTTAAAAATACTTCACATTAGAAAATTACTTTATAGAGTCATTAGATTATTTTGGAGCAGGAGTGATGAAAAATGAGCAACCCCTTTGCCGGGAATCGAACCACGGATCTCTCGGTTACGCGTCAAGTGTGCTGACCACTACACCACGAAGACATGTGAAGAAGGCAGGAGAAATACCTTATATACTCCCCCTTTTCAAGGACGACTAGGGATTAGCGGCCCCAATTGCAAAATTGTGGTGGTGGAGAATCTCGGGCACCATTTGTAGAGACATTAGGTTATTTCAGAGCAGGAGTGATGAAAAATTAGCAACGCCTTTGCCAGGACTGTACTCAAGTGAGGTATACCGTGGGGGAAAAAAGGGGGAGGAGGAAGTTCTATATCTCCCGTTCTATTGGACCAATTGACGCATTAAAGTCAACTTGCGTTTCTAATGCCTCGAAAGCGTGATTTAGGATATATATTAGATTTATATATAGCACTGTTCTAATATAGGTATTTTGACACAAAATCGAACTTTTTCTGAAATGACATGCCAATTTTTTTCCATATTTCGATTCTACAACTTAAATTATACTAAACTGCCAAGTTTTGTAAAAATTGCACAAGTAGTTTTTAAAAAATTAGCTTTCAAAACATTAGCTCCTCTATGCCAATTGAATTTGGTATATATTTATTAAACCTTTTTTCATTTTTCCTTTCATGTTTCGAAATTTAGTTTTATTCCAAATAAAATTCACCCATTTCTTATTGTTTATTTTTAAAATTTGCATTTAAAAATAATTTTATAAATTTTTTGAAAATAAATTTTGAATTATAACCTATAAAATTTTTACTATCATCTTAAAGTAGATGTATTTCTAAGCATACCTACAAAAAATTAAGAGATTTTTATTCAAAATTTCCTAAGATATACATGAATTTATATATTGGCATGTTTTGAAATTTGGCATATTTGTTATAAGTGATAATAATGCCAAATGTGGTTTTCGCACATTGTGAAAATTATTTGAAAGTATGAACGATGACCTTTTTTTATGCCTCTTTACAATGAAAAATGGGAAAGGAAAATAGGTGGCTATAAATTAAGAAATTCACCATTCCTTGGTGCAAACCGAAAAAAATGTGCCAAGGTAAATTTTAAAATTTCTCACCAAAAATTACAAAATTCACATCTAGGCATAATTTGAGTTGTAGAATCAGAATATGGAAAAAAAAAATGGTATGCTATTTCAGAAAAAGTCCGATTTTGTGTCAAAATACCTATGTTAGAACAATGCTATATATAAATCTAATATATATTGTAAGTTGTGCTTTCGAGACATGAAAAACGCAATTTGAATTTCCTCAATCAGCCAAGTAGAATGGGAGTTATAGAGCTGTCCCCCCTTTTTGAGGGGCACTGTGTATGTTTCCAGACTAGAAAAACTCACATTGGCTGATGGCTAGCAAACACCATGAAACATGGTGTACAATTCACTGAGTGGCAGTGGCACAAACATTAAACTGAAATGAGGATTTAACATAATGTTCTATCACTGCATTCCTTTCAAATGCATGTGGCTCCATTCTTTCACCATTTGTAGACAGATTTCTTTCATATGTCATGGCATATTGTTACTACTAGGTCCATAATTATATGCACATAGTCTCTCAGAGACATAGGACCCTTGTTTTTCTGATTCATATAATAATTTATGTATACAGCCAACATCTATCAAATTTATACTGAAGCAAAATCGATAAAACTCGTAACTGCGATTCTGTACATTTCTCATTAGGCTGTAATTATTTGCATGACAAGGACAGCAACCAGAAATTTAAAATAAAACATTAATTGTTTTCAGCCCTTCAATTAAATGGTCTCATAAATAGGTCTGTCAATTCTGAACTTTCAAAGAACAAACACATAGTTACATGCAGAATCTCATATTGCAAGCATATTTCGATATGTAAATTTCATTTATTAGTTATGATTAGAAATAGATTTGTTTTTAGTCACTGTGTTTTCATATTTTTAGCGTTTATACATTATACGCACATTTTTCTTTTTTAGCAATATAAATTAATTTAACAGAACTAAAAAAGAAATTCAGGGTTTGTTCTTTTTTAGCAATATAAATTAATTTAACAGAACTAAAAAAGAAATTCAGGGTTTGAAAAACATGGCCTGAATAAAGCAAAATGTTAAAAAGCACTTAATTGTAGGACAATATTTTATGCTGCAGGTTTGTGATGTGCAAAACAAAATATGCAGTTTCATGCAGCAATGAATATACTGATTATGGATCAACTATATAATACAGATGAAGTACAATGAATAAATATCAAAGAAATAACATATAACCAGAATTACTTACACTGAACTTAAGTAAAACATGGAAAGCTGTAAACTACAATTTGTTTACCAAATGCAAATTAAAGTAGCAGTTCACTTTTATGAAAACATATATAAGTAGTAATAAACAATCTTTAAGCAAAGGATAAACAATTTGATGATTTTAAAGTATACTAGAAGACTTAAATATTTCAAAACATTGCAAATTTGATGAAAGAGTTAAATAATTTCATGCACATGAGGGCTATTTGCTTAAGGGGAGAGATGTCTTCACTGAGAATTTTCCAAGGGGTTTAAAACCATTCAGCCATTGGTGGAGCCAAATTTAATGAAACATCGAGGAAGAAGTTTCAATAAAAAGCAATTAAATTTCCATTAATTAGACTGCTATAAAGTGCATAAATATTTAAGCATTACAAAATAAACTGCAAATTAATCTGCTCATTTTCTTATAGTGTAGAAGAACTATTGGCAAACCTGAAGTCAATGGATGTTTAAACATATGTAAATGTAATTATATTTGAGGATGCAAAACTTTTTGTTAACTTCCAAAATTTAAAATTCTTTGCAGATCATAAAAACTTCATAGTTAATAATTTTTGGAATAATTTATACAGATTATGTAACTAATTTTAACTGATAATGCTCCTTCTGATTATACATAATAAGCTGTATTTTTTTGCAAACCGATTTGGAATTAAAGAGTGGTATATTTTCCTCTTTGGTGTCTGAATTCATAATGGTGTTAAACATTTTTCCAAAGAACTGCAATAAATTTAATTGCCTCTTTTACTGTAAAGTTATACTGAGACATGATGATGCAAGATGTTCTATCAGACACCAAAGATATATTACAAAGTAAATTAAGTAACACAAACATCCAAATTTATACTAAGGATCTTTAATTTGAACATTTTAATACATAATAACATTGACAAAAATTGTTCTGATTACTTTTCAGCAAGATGCGTCTTTTAGAATTTTTTTTTTTTTTGAAGGAACAAAACATAAATGGGGCAGCCCTTAATAAATGGTGAAGTTTCTGTAGCAATTATCAATTACCAATGATGTAGCAATTCTTATTAGGTTTTTTTAGAACTATTAATTTAATAAAGAAGGTATTACAAAAACAAAAATAATTCTTAAATTGCTTCAAATTAAAATAACACTAATATAAAGATTCATGCCAGCATCTAAACAGTCTTAACATCTACACATATATACACTGAAAATACATAACCTGGAAAACAGACTGCATGCAAATATGAAATATAAGTACAAAGCCTTTCTTATTATACATTTTATAAACAAATGGATACTAAAACACAAAAGAATAGTTTAAAGTTAATTTAGCTCAAATTTTATCTCTGTACATTAAAAATCACTCATTCATATACTCAGATACATGATTTAAAATTACAATATAATTAGTAACAATAATTTTATACATGTACGTATCAATTCAAAAACAATAATTATAATGCAGAACAATACATAGCAGACGCAACCACTCTCAGTCAGTTTATAATCATCATAATCCAGTTACAACATACAAATTCTAATATTCATTTAAAAGATTATACATGCACATATTTTTCAATATAAAATTTCAAGAAAAATTATAATGACTACCTAAAAATAATCTTTTTGGGAAACAATATTTTTGTGAAATACATAAGAATGTGTTGAAAGATTTTATTCATTACATATTCTACTGTATTTTATGATGAACTAAACTGAAATAATATTCTTACAAATAAATTAAAAAATAAGTATACACTGACAGAGGATATTATTTATTTGCGACCCATAATTAATAAATGGAATGAAATTTAAATTCAAGTTTTTTTACCAGCTGATGCACGAAAAAGTAGTTCAATTTCATTTAGTGTAATCCTAGCTATTTTTAAAATGAGAGCTTGAAAGGCATATTCCAATAAGAGAGCACCAAAGCCTTTATAAAGTCCTGCTGCTCCTTCCTCAGCCACAATTGTATGAAAGCAATCCACTACACCTTCATACTTTGTTATTACTGGAAGCACAGAAGTTCCAGAATCTAAATTATCTATTATAGTCCTTGTTCCTTGAAGATACAACCTAAAGAAGGAAACATAATCTCTTACATCATGCAACTTTTCCTTTTAAAATAATTTATGCACAGTTCAATTTACAAACAATTTATAGGCTTAGATTCAGAGAGTTCTTGTGTTAAATTTTGCTAAATTTTTGCTGTAATTTGTGAGTCCTTTGTACTTTTTGTTTACTTGTCTACTCAATTCAAGGGGGGGATATCTTGCCTGTCATAATTAAGCTTTGACTTACACCAGTCCTTCTCTTTCTGAGAGTTACAGCCTTATGTGGTTTTTCTTAAATTTAATCAAAAGGATTATAAATAACATAAAATTTAAACACCTGCTGGAAAAATGCCATCTGCTTTCAATAAACTAATTATTGGATATCAAATTACTTCATCAACTGAAGATTTCCTTGAATGGGAAACCTTTAAGGGAAATTTTATTCTAAATCTTACATTAATTTTTTTTTTTTTTTTTTTTCAAAAATCATTGCTCAGAAATTTCCTAGAAAATCAAATGATGTGAAAGAAGAAAATAATATGCAGCAGTTTCTGTCATAAATTGTACCACATAATTAAATTTACTTATTATTTTAGGCCATTTCTATGACATTTTTGTGGTTATCTTTTTAAACTGTAAACATTCTCTTTTATTTCAAAATATTTTCTTGTTTGCACACAATTATTTGCATTTTCAGTTTTTTGTAAGTACATTTAATTAGAATCGATATTTTGCTTTTATAACATAAAAAGTATTACTGATTACATTAATACAGAAATATTTAAATGGACACAAAACTCATAATGTTAAGATGAATAACTGTTAACATTAATTAATCATTCTGCAATGAACTCTTCTTTCATACAGCAATCTATGGTTCCAGATGATTTTTGTTTTCCCGTGAAGGTAGATGACTTACATGAAAAATATAGTTATGCTGACTCAATAATACAACTAAGGGTCATATTTTATTGCTAAATTAATAGCTAGTTTATTTTACTAAATACTGCTAATTACAGCAATTAAAAATATATCATTAATGGAAACTTAGAGAAGATGTTATTTAGTAAGCACAAAGGTTTTTGAAAAAGTGATTGCAGATTTTTCACTTCCATACTTGTGGAATCTAGATCACATATACTGAACAAAGACTGAGATTCGGAATTGTTAGGACTTGGTGGTTCCGGATTTGGAGTTTTTCTAGATCTGAAATCATCAGTTTAAATCTAGTAACATGACATGTAAAAATCATAAAATTAAAAACAAGAAACAGTGATTTAAGAGATAATGAAGCATTATTTATGACCTTAAATGAATTTAAAAAAAAATATTTATATGCTGTTTTTAAATATTTCTTTCAATGTAAATTATTTAATTTTTTGTGCTAAAACTTCGTATTTAATTCATAGCTACACATAATTCCTTTTTCAATTACAAAGTTCCACAGCTCAATTCCTGTAATTGTTACATCGAAAATTCCCACTAGTAAATTGTCAGTCAAAAGTCTTTTGTTCAAAGCAGCCTCTCTCTCACTTTCCTCACAACTGGTAGCAATATTTTTTGGATTTAGAACCACACTAGGGATTTCACTATCTGTTAGTTGATTGATGAGTGCAGCATTGCCATCATAATAAAAAATATCTGTTATATCATCTTCATTTATTACCACTTCTCCACATTTCTTCACAAATTCCATTAATTAGAAAATTTTACTTTCTGTTTGCTAAATCTGAAAACCTTTAAATTTGCAGCTATCATCATAAAGCTTAACTAGCATCTGCTATACACTATTGGTAATGTATCATGAGATTAGTGACTAAAAACATGTTGTTCCACTAAATTTTATCATGCTTCTACTGCATGCTAATGAAGTTAAGCCTGAATTATATTAGTTATTTATTACTAGCGGAAGTACCCAATGCCATTTAAGTTAGACTAAGTTAATGCATTTAACAACAGAGAGAACGATACTGCTGAAATCTTTCTGCAATAATGATGCAAAAAATAAGATTCATAGTCATACACTTTTCAGCCTGATGCAATATGCAACCCAAATAAAAAATTTTGACAGAAAATAAATTAATTCTCCCTCATTATATCAGCAACAATGGCACCCAGTTTTTAATTATTTTCATCTTTCTAATCAAATGGACGTAACTGTTCATGCTGCATCCAATATTTCACTTATATTCAATTTTAGTCAATTAAAATGTGGCAAAAAATTTATCATAATTGATTAGAAATCAATAACACGAACAAACAAATAAACACACAAACAGGCATTCTTCTTCATATATATATAGATTTTGTAAAACTTACAAATTATTAAAAAACTATGTCATTTGAAAGCGAGCAATAGCAACACAATTCAAAATAAAGCATTTTATTTCCAACGAGTGAGACCGTTGCCACTTGGAAAAATGAGTGTGAAAATTAGTGTTTTCAGAGTTTTTAACTAATATCTGGGCTAATTAAAGTCTTACGAAGATGAGAGCAGTCAAAATGGCTTCCCACAAATTTTTTGAATCAGGAATAATATATTTAATGTTTCGCAATGCTATTTTTATTTCATCGTAAAATAAAAAATTTTTTAATAACAAACTCTACAATTTGAAAGCGAGCAGTGGCAGCGTCTCTCGAAATAAAGCAGATTTTCATCTCCAGCTTGCGAGACTGTTGCCACTTGGAAAAATGAGGGCAAAAATTATTGTTTTTATGAGTTTTAATTAATATCTCCTATTTTAGCCACAAGTAGACATCGACCTTTTCCAGAGCCCAGAAAAGTATTGTAGAAAGTTTGGTGATGATAGCTATAGTAGTGACTGAGTTATTAGAGGACAAACATGCAGACTTTCTTCTTTATATATATATATATAGATAATTACAAACTATTTTCCACACATGCTTAAGGATGCATCATGAATAAATAAATTCTTACATATACTTCAGGTTATTCCAAGGCTGGTGTGCTAGATATTTTGTGGCCTTGTGCAATCTCTGAGTCCGAAATTCTGCTGCCAAGTGCCTTCCTAATTTCTAAAAATTTTGTCATCCTTAAATTTTGTTGTTTAGTGCTTCTCTAAATTCTAAAAATTTTGCAACACTTGGCATCGCTCTAGCTATGGCACCAGTCCTAGATTTAACTGAGTAACAAATCAGCTATTGTTAATTTAAGCAACATTTAAAGTGATCTTCTGGCTTATGAACATCATTTACAAAACCTATTTTTTACACATATAAAGAAAGATCAAATTATCGTTCACTACCTTTCACTTCAGGCACCACTTGTAGAGTCATTAGGTTACAATGATGCAGGAACGTGAAAAATGTGCAGTGCCCTCATAAGGATTTGAACTTCAGAATATATGTAGGCTGTTCAATAAGACTAATTTTATAGCCGTAAAACCACTCATCAGAATGTTAATTTCTGTGGCATAAAAAAAGTTTGTTGTCTGTATTAACAAAAGCTACCGATAGATGGTGTGTACAGGCTCATGTTCCTGAGTATCACGTGATTGAACTGAAGCGTGTTTGCAGGCGCATACGAGACGCGGCCAGTTGTCGAAATGGAAGCATCAATGGAAGAACATTATGCAATTAAATTTTGCATTTGTCTGCAAAAATCAGCATCAGAGACCTTTGACATGATACGTGAAGCTTTCAACGATGAAGTATTAGCAAGGGCAAGTGTTTTTTGCTGACATAAAGCTTTCAAGGAAGGCAGGCAGAATGTGGAAGATATTGAACAAGAGGGACGACCTTCAATGTCCGTCATAGAGACAATGATTAACACAGTTGCGGTTATCATCAAGCAGGACCGCAGAATTACAGTACGTCAGCTGCATGCTCTCTTGAATATTTCTGTAGGAAGTGTTCACTCAATCATGGCAGAACATTTACAACTGAAATGTGTTTGTGCGCGATGGATTCCGAAATTGTTGACACCTGAGCAAATGCAGCATAGAGTGGATGTGTGCACAGAATGGAAAGAAAGACTGGAACAAGAAGGCGACAATTTCTTAAAACGCATCATCACAGCAGACGAAGCTTAGTTGTATCAATATGACCCAACCATGAAACAACAAAGTAGTGAATGGAAGCATCTATCTTCGCCTACTTCCAAGAAAGCAAAAACTGTGAAATTGACTGGTAAAGTTATGACCATAATTTTTTTTTATTATGAAGGAATTGTGTATCAGCATGCTGTTGAATCCGGTAATACCATAAACAGCTTGTACTACGTGAATGTCCTACAAACAATGGTACATCACATTCAAAGGAAACGTCCATTGTTCTGAAATGGCTTACTACTGCATCATGACAATGCCCAACTACATACTGCTCGTTGCATACAGGATGTTTTGCAGCAGAACAAAGTAGAGATTTACCGCATCCGCCATGCAGTCCTGATCTTGCTCCACGTGATTTCTGGCTGTTTTCTGAACTTAAGAAAGTATTATGAGGCAAACATTTTGCAAGCAACAAAGAATGTGTAAAGGCTGCACAGGCAGTTTTGAAAAAGCTTTCAAAAAATGGACTTTTACATGTTACTTCAGAAGTGGACAGAACGTTGGGATAAATGCACTGCGTGCCACAGTAGTTATTTAAAAAAAGACCATGTAAATGATGATGATTAAAGGTATTCTGTATTTTTTAAAATTTTAGTCTCATTGAACAGTCCTCGTACATCCAGCGTGCTTCCACACCACAAAGTCACACTACGAAGGTTCAGAAAGGAGAGAGAAAATATCTTATAACATGTAATGTAAATACAAAAGGTTACTATGCTCTTTGGAATTCAATTACTAATATTAAAAATTAAAAAAATTTTTTTTACATCACTACATGAATCATTTCACAAGTTTCTCAAGTTGTGTTGTTGACAGTCATGTGGTGATGAAAACAAAAAATAAATAACTAACCAGGAAGCCTGACAGATGAGCAAGATGTGGACAAAGCAAAATTCCTAAGTTCTATGTACATTTGACAAGAAAATCCATAAAAACATTTCAAAATGAATGAAATTGTTTCATTCTTTCCAACCAACAACCAATTTGCTTTTGTTATCAAAGCAGGAAACAAAACATTTTGAAACTTCAGGTTAATACGTATACGTATGATGTCATGATTTAAATTTAATGTAATATAACAAATTTTTTTAGAACATCAATAAAAGAATTAATGTGGCAATAACATATCATAACTTGAAACAAAGAAGTAGCCAACAGCAGCTATTTATTTAAAATAGTGACATTAACAAAAATTTTCGACATCATACTTGTCAACCTACAACACTTACAAATCGGGAGAATTTTTTTAGAAATCAGGAGATTTATTTTCAACGACAAAAAGATTTTTAAATGATAAAAATATATTTTTTAATGATGAATTAACTTCAAATCATTACTAATTAATGTTTCAAAGTTCAGTTACTAATTCTTAAATGCAAACAGTACATTCTGCATTAATAATTTTTTGATCCTTTGTTTCTGCAGAAAAAGTAACTTTTAATTTTTTTTAATAGAACTAATACTGTCCTAGTGTTTTTGTGTACTAACATGTTTGACAACATCAACCCTTCCACCATGCGAAATTGGAAAATCGCAACGACAAATGGTACACATCACAAATGCATTATATTTCCTTGAGGAACTATTAGAAGAAAAGTCATCTGTGTACGATTTTTGAAAAGTACCTGAGTATTTTACCTTTTTCGCAGACATAACTAATATGAAATTTCATAATTTTTTAAACTATTTCTCGAAAGCAAGTACATTTACACAGGTTAGCGACACGATGAACGAAATAACAATCTTGACCTTGCTTTGTGCTCATTGGTTAATATGTGCCAGATGACACACAATAGCACTCGATGCTCATTGGAGAAATGGAACTTGACGTTTTTGGACACGTGTTCTCACTCACAAAGCAGAAACGAGCCATACTTTCTCACTGATGAAACTAATTTGGTTTTCTATATAGTCTAGAGAAAAACCAAATGCTTTCAGACACCCCAAATCACTTTTGGGGCAAATAACGAAGTATTAAGTCAAGCTACATAAAAATCGTGAGAAATTTTAAGAATAAGAGAAAGTCAGGAGAAATATATTGTAAATCGAGTTGGCGGGAGAATGATCAGAAATCGGGAAAGTTGGCAACTCTGGACATATGATGTCACATGCAATCGTGCACTTTCTTCAAATTCAGAGTATGACCGTATATAATAATAATATGTTTAATATTTGACAGTACTAATTTTATTTCACATTTTGTAAAACTTACAAATTTTTTAACAAATTCTACGACCTGAATGCAAGCAGTGGCAATACTTTTCGAAATAATAAACTTCTGACTAAAACATTAAACATATTCTTACATACAATGTCAACATTATTTTCAGAATATTTTTTGGGCCTAACTGTTTTACGAGGTGACATAAAATCATCATCTTTACCCTTTCTTTCAGAGACTCTTTTTTTAAAGTTCTTATAATGCAATTTAACACTTTTAACACCAGGAGTAGAGGGTTTTTTATTAAGATATTCAATACCATTTTTAACAGTACTAACACTATTAATACCAGAAGTAGAGGGTTTCTCATTTAAACATGCAATTCCATTTTTAACTATTTCAGAGAATACTGTATGTCTCTTATTACTATAGCTACCAAAAGGACATTTTCGCACGGAATTTGGTAAAGAACCACAGCATCGCTACAACATCGAACGGTGGTGAAGCAGTTTCAGGACACAGGCTGCTTGTGTAAGTAAACCAACCAAAGTAGTTGAAAGAAATTCGTGAACAGTTCTTGCAAAGTTCCCCAAAATCAACACATTGTGCAAGTTTTGAACTCAATATGCTTCATGTAACACTGTGACGTGTATTACAGAAGCATATACATACACCTTTAAGATGGTGCAGGCATTAAAACCTCCCAATGAACCATTGCATAAAGCTTTCAGTGAGAATTTGCAAGATAAGCTGGAGGTAGGTAGTTTTAGCGAATAGACTTACAGAGGAAGCCTCTTTTCACATTTCTGGGAGTGTTAATCACATAATTTAAGAATTTGGGGCATGGAAATTGGACATGGTGTAATAGAACATGACCATGATTCTTCAAAGTGAACACTCTGTATTGTTTACAACAGTTGTATTTCTGGTTCTTTTACTTTTTGGGAAAATTGATTAATGAGTGCATTTATCAAGATATGCTACCAAAGAAGTTTTTCCCTCATCTGGAGGAAGTGACTTCTGACTTCATTCTGCAACACGACAGCGCTTCACCACATTTAGCATAAAAATGTATGCCCGTACCTGAATGATAGTCTACAACATCGCTGGATTGGCCATGCTGGCTCAAACAATACGCCACTGCTTTTTTGGCCACTGAGATCTCTAACCCCCTGTGATTTTTTCGTATGGGGTTTTGTTAAAGAAAAAACGTTGGTCCCTACAACTTCCCAGGACTTACAGCAACTGAAGCAGTGGATAACTGAAGTGCTCGAATGACTAACAAAGGATATTTTATCATGAGTGTGGCAGGAATTGGAATACCGCAGAGATATTTGTGTCACTGGAAAGGCCACATAGAACATTTATAGAAACTTATATAATTATAGTTTCACTGTAAATTTGATTTACCAAAATAAAGTAATTACAGTGTTCACAGGGTAAACTTTCTTTTTGTCCCATTCAATATGAAACACCTGGCATTATTTGTTCAAAATTAATAAATTAACAATTAAATTATTAACTAATTAAACCATTTATAAGGAGCTTATTAAAATACAAATTAAAAAAAATGTATGATAAAATTAATAAGTCACTGGAAGGATTATAATCCAGAGCAGGCATTACTCCATGCAAGATTTTAAGTCTAAATGAAATATACAAACATTAAAATAATAATAACTGAATACCTATGAAGTAATGTTTCGCCAGGATAAAGCAATACACTAGCAACAAGAGAACCAAAATGTATCGTAGATAAATTGTCCAAATAATTTACAGCAGGACTTTGGTTAGCTTGATAATTCTGAGGAGAAGAAAAACATATTGTTAAATCTATAATCTAATATGCTAAAGGAAAGAAAAATCATTATTGAAGATATAAAATTGTATATTTGGTAAGAATATGCATTGAAATACATGATACTTTCTGCTTGAAGATTAATAACTATTCTAATAATAATCAACTGAAACTAAGAACAAAAACACATAAATGAATGTATAAATGTATGTATTTTTTCTGACATTTCAATACACCATTGTTCATTTTTCAGTTCTTAGGGATTTAAAATATTTTCCTGGGAAAACTACATTTCTATGGAAATGTAATAATTCCTAAAAGAGCTTGGAGTAAGTTATTGAAACATATTCATGGCTACTGCATTAAATAAGTACTAAGAGATAAAATTTGTTCTTCATGAATATAATTACTGAAATGAATACATCATATAAGCAATATGATATAATCTGCTTATATTTTTCCTAAATGAACTCATTTTAAGAGTAATTAAAAAATACAGCAATCTAGTCTTTCTATAAATTGTCTAATGAAGTACAGTGTTAAATTTTCAGAATTTAAACTTATCACAAAAGGCAATATAATTCATGGGATATTTATGGAAATTCACTAGAAGAAAGATGCAGAGTTGAGAAATCCTAAACAGCAATAATTTCCGATAAGCTTGTTAAATAATTCTACATTATAAAGCAAATCACAATTTAACAAACCCAAATTTAACAATTTTTTAAATATTTTCTGAATTCTTTTGGATCATCAACAAAAGTTAAACAAGGAATCTGGATTTAATGAATATATTATCCTAATTTTAAAAAAATGCTAAAAAAGTTCCAACCTTTTTCATTTAAAAAATCTTCAATTTTTTTTATTATTATTATTTTAAATAAGCCAATTAACAGTCAGATCAGTATTGCCTGAGATGAATATATCATAACGACATCAAAACTATCAAGAATTGTTATAAAAAACAAGGTATATAAGGTTTGATTAAAGCCATCCACTTGTATCACAGAGAGCAGCAAAGAGGATTTTGTGATAAGGAGAAGTTCCGTTTCACAGACATACTAATTTTCAGATTATTTATTACACTGAATTCACTGACCACTGGAATACAATGTGATGATAAAGAAACAAATAATCAGTCCAATTTAACAATAAGGAGGAAACAAAACAAATCACATAGTACTGTACTATTACAGTGTCTTTAAGAAATCATTGTGATTTCATAAATTTTATAATCAGCTCCAGACAATTTATTAAATGCAGATTAGACTGTAAATCAAACTTCCAGGATATTTCACAAACAATAAAAAGATGACTGTAATCTGAAGTCATTTAAAAATATAATGCAATGAGATCACAGAGACCGCATTAATGTTGTTATTATTTTATGATACATCTCATAAGGAATTAAAATAGCTTGCACTTATAGACACTTCAAATATTAATTATTTCCCTATTATTAAACTCTAAGCACCATCAAATAAATTCAAAGAAATTACTGTTAATTCATATTAAATAAATTATAACCATATTTAAATCATTTGCTTTTAAAAGAAACAAATATTGTTAATAGACTACAGCATTTTTCAAATTTAATAAAATGTAACTATAGTTGATATTGCTAAAATTAACGAATATTTTGAAATATAATTATTAATTTATGTAATTAATGACATAACTTTTATTGCAAGCACATGAATTCACCAACCTGTTTATGCTGATTTAACAATTTCATTGAATGAAACCACTGAAAGACAGATCGCACTAATGATGAAAGAACATAGAAAGAAACTCCATATAAAGCCGTAGGTCCTACAAGCTGCCACATTGGAAGCAAACGTGTGGAATGTGGTGTTCCTACTCTGAACAGGCGACAAAAGCCTTCCTTTATACAGTCAAGAACACCAGGTTTTTCACTCGCAATGTCACTCTGAAAATATTTTACACATTTACATAACTTAAGTCTTTCATCCCACAAATAAAATGCACAAAAAGATGTTTTGAAGGGAATACCAATAACAATGTAAATATATATATGCATTATTTCTTCCTAAATTTAGTATAAGAACATTGCAATGCTTAATTATAAGCCAACACTTCATTTCAGTTATTCAATGGGGATAAATATTAACTAACAATTTTTATTAATAACTGAATATTAATTATATTAACTGTCCTTTTTCATCATACAGAAAGGGATATTTAGCATAAAAATATCATGAATGAAATTTAAAATTAGAACTGTTTGTAAATTATTATACTTTATACGAATTACACAGATGATGATAAATTTCAAATAACATAATGAAATGGAATTCTAGTTTCCTGCTTTATTTGTTTAAAAATGATGGCAAAATTCAGATTTATATAATAAATTACTGTTCTTGAACAACCATAAGCAAAGTACAATGGTGCTCAAAATTAAGAGAATTTTCAAATTTGATTGATTATCTCCAGAACTGAGGGACAAGTTTTAATGCAATTCAGTACAGACATAGGCTGATATAATACAAAAACATGCACCATGCAACTGACTGGTACACATACATGTTCATACACAAGATCCATTAACATACAGAGGTCTAAAACTGAGATTGCCAAAACAAACAAAAAACACAAGTCATGAGGGGTTTAGTACTCTCTAACACATGAACTACATACTAAATATAATGCAGTTTATGAGTCCTTGAGGCAGTTGGTTCTACTTCTGCAGCACTGCTGTTTTCAGGTCCTGAAGGGTTCTGGGAGAGGAAAGGCTAACTGCCCTACCAAGAATATTTCACACATGTCTATAAAGTTTAGGTCTGTAACTCTGGATGGCCAATCCATCAGATTCAGAAAACAAATTAGTTCTATATGGATGAGCACAGTCATTCATAAAAATGAACTGTACTTCCTTTACTTGTGAATCTTATGTACAATTATGCATTTATACTGTTAGTATGGTATAATTTTAAGTATTATGACAACCTATATTCATATCAAATTTCATTAAAATCTGTCTATCAATTCTGGAGATAATCAACAGAATGTGGAAATTATCTTAGCTTTGAACACTAGAGAATTTTTTGAAAATCTGGTACTTGCACACTTTCTTATTGATCATGTTCAACAAACAAAAATTTCATCAAACAGCATGATTTAACACCCATAATGGATAAGCATGATAACAGAACACATATGCAAGATATCTGCCTCTTATATAACCTTGAGTAATCATCAAAAGAGCAGTTTAGCTTTCATGCAGAGGGATATAATCTAATTAATATTTCTTTATTTTTCACTCCTACTTTGGAAAAATGATTAAAATTTAGAATCTGCCTTCTATGAAAGAACACCTACTGAGTATTAAAGTTATGATACTTGCCATCAAAAAAATGTTGTGTTAATGGGCATGATGTGAGGCTTTATTTGAAAATGAATAAGCAATAGTGATGAGCTGATCTCACATATATTTTAAGTTTTTATATGCACTAAAAACTACATCTGTTGAACATCTAAAACTAAATAAAGAGCAATGGCTTCCTTTTGCTGGAATGACTGGTGAGATTTTTGCCATTTTCATGAAAAGTATGTTAACTTCAATATGACTATGCACAATCTTTAACAAGGATTTGGAACTTTGAAACATTCAATACATTTTAACAAGACAAAACTATTTCACAATAAGAATGTGATATACAGGTTTCTTAAAGTCACCAAATTTAGTTACTGCAAACATCTTAACATGGGTAAAATATGGATAAGATGACAAACCTGCACTGTTTCAACAAGACTTGCACAATAAAATGGTGTTAGAAGTCCATATGCAATCCTATAATAAAAATTTACTAAGTAAAGAAAAAAGTATTAATAATACTTTAGAATAACAATAAAAATATAACTTTCAACTAAAGAACAAACAATATGATATGCAAATTAGAAAGCTGCATTTAAAATTGCATAAATAATTTTTAACTTAATTATTTCAAATGTAATATAATTTAAAAAATGAATACTTTCTGATTATCTGCAACTCTCTTAGAAAAGTCAGCAATTAATTTTGCATCAAGCTAATACATAAAAAGTAAAAATAATTTTGAAAATGGTGTCAAACTAAGAATTCCATAAAATAAAATAAAATTAAAAAAAAAAAACATTTATAACAAAACATTACTTTTCTGAAGAAATCCTTATGTAATTTTTTTGCGCTGTTGTTCTTCCCGCGTACACAGCAATCTCTTTCTTTTTTGAAAAACACCAGAAAATGGCACAAATGCAGCATCAGCTTTTTGATCCAGAAAATTCAATCAATTTGCATTCTTTAATGTTGGCAAGATGCCAGATTTCTAAATAAATACAACATTTTCCTTTTTATCAGCTTATCAGCTAATAAACTCCACAGACAGTTCCATTATGCTTATTTACAAAGGGGGGGGGGAGAACTTTAATTATCACTGAGTTGGAAGATAGAAATCTGCATTCATCTTCTGAACAGGTGCACATACTTGGGTTGCAACAGAAATACACCTTGATAATATCATGGGTTGCCTATTTTGGCAACATAGTGCAATGCCTTGTGAATACTTTTGAGGAGTATGCAGATAATCAGAAAGAGCCCAAAAATATTTAGTGCACTTTGGCAACACCATTTTTGCATTTGAAACAAACTGAAAGTAAAATTTAGAAAATATAAAGTAAAAATTACATTTACTATAAACAGTAAATTGTCATCTAAAAAAGAAGGATAGATATATGAGTAGATTTTTCTGGTGCAATAGTCAGATGTACTAAACACAAAATTCTACATCTCAAATTTTCAATATAAAAATTAAAATAATAATGTATATAATATCACTATCATACATTATTTAAGGCTATTTGAAATACAGGTTCTTAATCTGTTTTGTCCCATGCATCCCTTTCCCCACAGCTAGAAGATAATTCTTCCTTGTTTCTGAAGCTCGAAAAACACACATACATTTGTTTAGGTTCAGATTATTTCTTACTATGTTTTATAAATTACACATCAAAAGGTAAAGAAAACGTTGATAAATACCAAAACTTAAATAAAGGTGTTTTTTTATATTCATAAACTAAAATACAGTTTTTTAGAATCATAAATTAAAACTAAATACTTAACAACCAAAAAAAAAAAAAAAGGCTAACCCCCATTTCCTTGTGATTGAGAACCCCCTGGTCAAAAAAGGTTAAAATCATGACAGTGAAGACAAATGATATTCATGATAATAAAATTTAGAAACAATGAGAATAATCAAAACATTAAAATAGACTAAGTATTTCAGACAGCAAAATCACTCTAAAAAAGAAAACATGACAGTTGTAAGAAAATTTTATTTTAGGAAATAATCTGCTAAAACACTTACAATTTCAATAACAGATGTTGAGCTAATTGTTTCAAAGAGTTGTTAGAAGATACTTCCCTAAAAAGTATTAAAAAACATATTTGAAAGACTGGAAAAAATAATTTGAATCAGACAATGCAAAAATTAAAAAAATAAATATCACTGGAAAGAATTTTAGTTTTATTAGAGCTTTATTAAACAGAATACATATTACATGATACAGAATATAGTACAAAATACTAAATGTTGAAACAGCTATATAATACATAGATATAACAGCAAAAAGTAATTATCATGTTTAAAATCTATACCGAGGAAAAGGTGTTAACTCAGCAATGAATGTTTCCAGAGCTACAGAACATCCACGCAGTATGAAAATACCACTACATCCTTTCCATAGACATTTTAAACCCTAAATAAAATTGAAAATTTTTAAAACATTAATGAAAATTAAAAAGCAAGAAAATACATTTAAAACAAATATACAAAAAATAAACTACATTTACTATGTTGCTCCATTATAAACAGTAGATTTTTATTAGAAGTTCACTTTGGCAGAGTATGTGCACACATTTATTTTTGACTCTGTGATTAGATATGCCACACAATTTACAACTTTTCAATACTGAATATGGCAACTTGAAGAATCATTAAATCATCATCTAGTGTGATACAATTATCAAATAGCAAAATGGTTCTGTAGTGGAAAATCCTATTTGAAAAAAATGTGCGCCCTTTTTTACAGAACTCAAAAGAATGTCAACATAATCCTCACGCTATCTGGCCCAGAGGTCATCATAAAGTTGAAAGTAAATTTGTCTACTCTTAAAGAATTAAATTAAAAAAAGGGGGACAAGTTTATAATTATTTTTCATATAAATTTTGAAAGAAATTCTTCAGACACATATAAATGCTTCTAAATATTTAAATCTGGCATTTTTTTAAAAATTAACAAACTTCAAATTATTTATAGTTATTAAAAACTATTTTGTCTTTAGTTTGAATAATTACTATGATGACATTTATATAATCCATCAGATGGCCACCAAGCTTCACTACTCACACAACCTAGAAATAAGCAGCTGTGGGACATTGCAATTAAATTTAAATTTTAAACAAACCAAAAGTGCACTATTTTACAAATATTAAACTTTCAATATTACGCATAATACTGCTCACATTTAACATCACATCAAAATTTCATTTCCTTTTTATCAGTAAACACAAAAATCACTTCTGGAAAGACATAGAAAAAGGGAGAAAGAAAACTTGATAATAAAAATATGAAAACTGGATGATTTAGCAAAATCTTCATAAACTGTAATTACTTTCCTGATACTGAAGCTATCCCCATTATGTTACTATGAATTAAATCTGCCATGACATCTGACTTAAATGTTTCATGTGCAGAATTAGTACATGGAATAACTCATATTATCTGCATAGTATTTTATCATTACCTTTGGAGAGTTATGTATCTCAACTAAGAACATAAAGCAGTCTCTAAAACTTGTTTGACATTTTACTGCAATAATAAATCAATCAATTTCTGTAAATCGGTCATTGCTAATTTACTGTTCTGTGTTTTTTGCACTGATAGCATAAAAACCTATACTTACACCCCATGTACTAGTCCACAACCAGTTCTACACAGAAAGGAAAAAAGATTTCGTTATACAAATAAATGATAAAAATGTGATAGTGTTTATTGATAATTTAAAACCTGCATGTATGTTAAATGACATAATAGAATCTCCTACAATCCTGAACCCTGTTCAACCATCAAAGGTTATGAAAAGTGATCCAAATGCATCGAATTCAAAATTATAAAACTGGAGTTCTCAACCAGGGGAAAAATTTCATAGTTTACAGGGTGAATGTGGTCAGCTTGAATACACCTGCTTCCTGTTCTGCCAATAAAAAATAATCTAATAAAATCTAATAATAAATGAATACGCACTTTTTTTAGTTTTGGGCAAGGAGGGAGAATGGTTCTCTAGCAACGGTGAGAGGGATGCATGGGGCAAAAAAGGCTTGAGAATACCTGGTATAAAACATTTAATACATTGTGCTATATGAATTTTTTTACATAATATAAATGATTTCAGATGAAAATTATGTTTTTGTACACTTATTCAAAATTTTTGTATCATTGTGTCTTGTAATTAACTTTTTTTCACAAGGGTGATACTCTGTCATAATTGTATCAATATCACAAGACTTTCTACAACTCAACTCTCCACCCACAAAAGTGGCAGTCAGTTTTCCTTGCTGTGGCACTACAGTGTATTGTTCTCTGATTTTCTTGATTCTGTAAATAGCATTCATTTAACTAAATGTTAGATAATAAATTCTGAAGTTATATGTTTACGTATATGATATATATATATGCATCTCAAATCTGTACACATTGGTAACATTTCATTTAACTTTTGGTGATTACACAATAAATGTTCCAAAGCAATAAAGGACATGTAAAAAATAACATGATGTGAGTCTTTCTCCAAATATTTAAATATTTGCAGAATCCATACACAAAACCTTGTTATACAATGATATTTTTAATGCATCCTTGGAAATAGATAAACAATTCTTTTAATATTCTTACACTAAAAAATTATACGAAGTATACATTGATGCATTGCTATTGACATACACATGAAATATTTTCGTTCAAGAGATAAAAACACTAATATTCATATATATTACAATAAAGCACTAATACAAAAAAATCGGCTACTTTAAAAAAGTTTTAAAAAAACAACAATCACAAATATAGCAATCATCGAATATACAATTTTTAACGCCATTTTAAAGTATTCTATACATCAAACAATTCTGATGCAAAGAAAACAAAAATTTTTCATTTATAGTACCGTGGTCCATTTTGAAGTTCTTTACAATCCAAAAAATTTTACAGCTTAATTCTGCATACTTAAAAATAGACGCATCATCGTACGTGCTCCTGGCAATATATCTACCAAAAATTAAAAAATACATTCAGTTGTTTGTTTTATTCTCAATAAAATGATTTCTGATGTCATACATCATAACTTCACTTCTGACACAACATGGAATTCAGAACATCAAATGACAATCCCTCCGAAGCCAGAATTGTTATTTTATTACCCATAAAATATATTGTGTGACTTATCTTGCTTACCTGACACAGAACCTTGTTATACAATGATAGAAAGAAAAAAATCATCAGAAAGAAAAAGTCCATGAAATAATTCACCGTGGCATGGAGTGCAAGACTGCACCTGTCATTGGCAAGAGCCTTCAGCACCCTACAGGTGACAGTATGACTTAGCTCAGTTCCCCCCCCCCCCATTTTGATGGAAATTACCCCAGGGAGACAGGTCCCAGTGTCTTCCACCCCTCTTTTCAAACCACCAACCCCTTAAGAGGACTTTCGAGTCAACGCATATTTACAATGTCCCCATGCAGCACGACCGCCCGGTGGCGAAGTGGCTTGCGTATTGTGCACCTGCGTGACAGGTCTGGGGTTCGATCCCCCGGCTGAGCAAGGTTAACTCAGCCTTTCATCCCTTAAGAGGGTAGATAAAATGAGTTCAAAGTTTGCTATAGGGGACCAAACACCGGGGGTTCTGCAACAAGCTGACCACTTGTCCAGGGCATATACTAATGTACTCCAGGGCCCAAAAGTCAAGAAAGCAGAAAAAGGGCACTGCAGGCCGTGGCCCAATAGGGCTGTTGCGCCACTGAGTTTAGTTCCAAGCAGCACAGACACTGCACATTTACAGAGATCTATGTCTTGTCCGGATTTGAACCCGGGCCCTTTGGTACGACAGTCAAGAGTCACTAACCACTATCTCATTTCTACAACACATGTATGCATACCTAATAAAGCAAACTGCATAAATTAGATGAATAAAAAAATAATAGAAACCAATCACAAAATAAATAGAACTGCTATTCTTCTTAATACATACCTGTCTGCTTTGTAACCTTATTACAACAGGTACAAGACTAAAGGGACTCAGATGATACCTGTCTGCCTTCCTGTTCACCTGCAACAAGTTTAAAAGCTTATTCATTAATAATATATTAAACAAGAGTTGTTACTTAAAAATAAATCTGCAATTCAATGGCTTATCGCCAATAGATGATGAAACAACAAATATTGCTTATTAAATTATTAATTGCTCATTATTTACTAAACGTTACAAATGTTTTCACTAGGCAATTATTATATCAGAAATATTTTGCATATCAAATAACTTCATTTTACAACCAAAATTTATCAGTGTAACATTTTCCTTTACGTATGAAATAAAAAACACTCTTATATTCTTCCATTAAATCTAATTGCTTTCAAACTTTATCATGAAAATACATAAATATGTACTTTATAAGTATCAAAACAGATGCTCACCAATAATTACTCTGGAGGTGACCAGAAACTATCCCAAACCTTGGGTAGTTTCTAATCACTAAAATTATTTATATTACAGATAAATTTACTGCGAAATAAAAATTCTTATTCCATGCCAACTGTAAAACATTAAATTCGATATCCAAGTTAAAATAACATAAAGAATAAAGATTATTGGAGATGTTAAGGCAACAAGAATCAGCGTAATATTCGTAAATTTGCGGGACTAGTTTCAAAGGTTTAAACATAGAAACTTATTCTTTGCGAACTGTGGAAGTACAAATGACTAAAGAGACTGCGCGCAAATGATAAAAATGAGAAGAAAGAAATGAAGCTACTGGCACCATCTATAGATAAAAAGGAAAACAATTATGAATTAATTTCCTTAAAAGCTGAGGTAAAGACAGACTGGAATTGGGATCGTAAAGTAAAACTGAAAGGTTTTTATTAATGTGAAAACCCTCTAGAAAATGTAATTTACTGAGAGAAGTTTTCTTAATAATTTTGGCTGCAGTAAGATAAAAAATGTGATTTTATGACCAACAGTGTTGGGCAGCAGAACATGTGTTTCTTTTTCTTACCATGTGTCTCATGTTCCTTAGCATCAAATTTTAAAGCTTAATTTAACCAATGTAAATTAAAACAAACTGGCAAGGAGTCTTATATATATGTATATATATATATATAAGAAAATAAATCAAAATTTTAATTTAAACTAGTGGTAACCCCATAACTTCCTCTCTCTATTCTAGAAATTGTAATGATTTTTCTGGACTGCATTATTTTCAGATCAATCCATCTTGCATAACACTGATGATGTAACTAATTCGGAACTTGAAATTTCGAGAAGTGAAACTCTTGTAACCTACACCAAAACCTTCTCTCAGTGAGCCTCCATATTGGATAATTGCGCACTTCGACTCTTTTGCTGTCAAAACATTACTTTGCCCCTTTTGCTTTTATTCGTGCTGCTATCTACGCCATTATCTAAAATGTGATACTCTGCATAAAATTGTGGGATGCATATTGTGTCCAAGATCATGCATCACGAAAAATATGTTTTCGATAATTAGTTCGTATAAACCAATAAAAATTATATTCAATTCAGCCCCATCTGTCTACAAATCTCTCTTTCAAGTATCCTCTTTCTAACTACACAGTAAAGTCTCCTCAGGATATAATACAGAGAAGCCATCATTAATCTGTGGCAGCTTACTCTAAGTCATTTTATTATACATATATATTCCAGGAATTCATATCTGGAATGCAGTACTGCAAATTTTAGCATAGACAGTAAAATCGGCATTAAAATGTCATCCATGCAACTTCGAGCTATCATAGTGCCTTGAAAGACAACTAGAGGCGATGGTGGGTTTGAACAAATCGCTTCCCATACTGTCACACCTTGTGTAATCGCCATATGCCGCTCAACAACAAATGCCGGATTGAGCCGCTGCCCTGGCCTCCACACGTGTGCGCATTGGTCATTAGCACTGAGACTGAATCAGGATTCATTGCTGAAGATCACATGTCTCAGTCGGTCACACCCCAGTTTGCCCAAGTTGACTACCAAAAGATTCAGTCAACACTGCCTATGAAGTGGGGTCAGTGGTAGCTGTTTTAATGGAAGTCGGGCAGTCATCAAAGAATGGTTTCCCTTGATACCACTGGATACCTGGAAGGTGGTAAATGGCGTTGAATCAATGCTAGCAACGTTGTTGGTGTGGCAATGGCTGCTCTTATGACTGTACGATCCTTGCACTCATTTATATTCCTGGGACGTCCTGACCCTCTGGGATAGATTACACACTTCGTGATCCGTTTTCACCAACAACAAGCAACTACCATATCATTCTGACCGAGGTAGTGGGCGATACACCCGTACAACCAACCTACTTCCCTGAGGCCTACTATACACTCCTTCTCAAAGTCCGACAACTGTTTGTACTGCCGATGGTTACATCTCAGAGGCATCTCTAGTTACACTACAACGCGCACTTACCCTTCTCTCATTGGCGACGAAATTTAAATCCTTTGCATATCTCTTACCAGACTACATTCCTGCCGAGTTTCGTGTTTGAGAAGTTTCATGATTGTGGCTCAATTTCTTGTGGGTGCATATATGTTTTTATGACAAAGTGTATTTGTGTTTGCGGATAAAGATATTCCAGCCATGCTGAAACTTCTGTTTTAAATCCAAAACAAATACCTAATCTCTCTATTGAGAATAACAGTAATATTGACCTAATTTCCACTTCCGGGGAAACTATTTCAGCTAAAGTGGTTAGAATTCCTATTTCTATCAGAAATTCTGATAATTCTAATATTTTTTAAACCTATTGAAATTTTAGTTGTAAAAAACTCTATATTCCCTGTGTTGCTCCAAATGTTTATGATTTATTGATCTCTGATCCACATCTGTTTTTCAAAGCAAAAATTAGGAAAAATTAAATGTATGTCAACATTGGGAAGCCAGCATTTTTTAAGAACAGCAGAGAAAGGCGCAAAACATTTGTCGAGAACAGATTAGTCAATTAGTAGAACCAGAAGTTAGAAGGCAACAAAATTTTAAATTAGCACATAAATCTATACTTGCAGATGACTTAGGGAAGAGAAGAACAAAAGAACAGATCTGTTATTCATTCATTTTCCAAGCCCTTTAAGTCTCCTTCTCCAAATATGCTCTTGATGAAGAACTAAACAACATCAAAGAGCCCTCTTTTTTTTTAGACTAAGAATTGTGTCACCATTCCTTTCCTTCCATTGATTAATAATAGAATTGTACATATATTTCAGAAATTCAAATTTCAGGTTGTTTTCTCTTCTATCAATAAAATTCGTAGTTCTACACATGAACTCCTGGAGTATATATATGATTCCCTGCTAGTGTGGCTTAACATATATTGGTTAAACTATGAGAGCCTTAAAATTTCAAGCTAAGGAGCATGATACAAATATTAGATGAGGAAAAAAATCTGAAAGGTTTCAGATTTTAAATTATGTCCAAAGGGGTGCTTTTTTAATGTTTTGTGCACATGTTCTTCACACTTAAACCATAAAATTCAGTTCAACAACAATATCGCAAAATAATTTTAAAATATGTATATCTTTAGAATTTCCGATGCACAGTTTCGCGCGTTGGAGATAAAAAGGTTCCCCCGTAGAGTGTTGCCATTGCTAGCTTTAAAATCATTGAGCTTGTTCATCAAAAATTCATTAAAGTTTTATAAAATATGAAATAGATAATAAAAACAAATTCCAAATTTGGGCTTCCAGATGTGCATATTCAGATGGAAACATACATTATTCAAAATTGGATGGCTCTAGTACCATCGTTTTATCATATTTGGAGAAATATACCTACATTTATGCAGATTCTTCATTATTTAATTTCTTTAAACATAATACAGGGCGATAACATTTGGTGGCAACAATCGGAAAAGTGATACAGCCGTTTATAGTGAATCAACACAAAACAAAAACAATAGTCCTTCAGAGACAAAGCTCCTTTGGACTAATAAATCTCCTGCTGTCCAACTCTGTTGATCTGAAAATCCCATTTTCCATTTTACTGCAGCCAAAATTAATAAAAAAATATCCATTGGTGAATTATGTTTTCTGTAAGTGTTTCCCATTTATAAAACTGTTTCAATTCTAATTAAATATCCCAATCCTAATCTGTCTTCACCTTCAGCTTTTAAAGGAAACTATTTGATAGCTGTTTTTCTTTTTTATCAATAGGTGGTGACAGTAGCTTGACTTCCTTTCTCTCAGTGTCATCACCTGAACACAGGCATCACTTTCATCATTTGATCTTCTGTTACAGAAGAAAATTCCGCATTTAAATCTTTGAAACTAGTCCAACAAATTTATGAATATTATGCTGATTCTAGTTGCCTTAATTTCTCCAATTAAAGTTAAATAATACTAGTATGCTGTTGATTTTTACAGAGAATAATCCCAAGAGATACTAGAGTTATCATTAACACTAGAATCATAGTACTTTCGATATACCTAGAATCACAGTGTGAGTCAATTTGACCCTAGACAGAAAACACCTAAAATACGCACAAGTGACTACTTTAGTTAACTAAAACGTTTTATTTTTCTGTAACAATCAATATTTCTCCAAATTTACACTGCATATTTTATATAAATCAATGGAAATTACCTAAAATTTTAGAAAATCATATTATTTAAAATTTTATTAAGTATAATAACATGTCTTTTAAACAAAATAAAACATAACTTTTCTAATTTTGCTGGAAAAAAAGAGTATATCACTTAAGTAAGTTAAACCTAATTTTAAAGAAAAAATAAAAATTTTACCAGCTACTTATTAGTTTTACAGATTTTTAAAAATTCAATTTATTGTAAGTAACACATCGTTCAATAAGTCCCAGGACTAGCCCACAGATGGCACTTGTAATATCAACTCGATTTCTTTTCAAAAGAACTAACCTTCAAATGACCCGTACCTGAGTTTCATGGCAATCGGACCAGAAACAACAAAGCTACTGTGATGAACTTGAAGCTACTTGTGCATTTGTAGACAAAATGGACAAAAACGAATTTCGAGTGTTGATTAAACATTGCTATTTAACAGGAAAAATATCGTACAAGCTCAGCAATGGCTTGAAAAATGTTATCCAAACCCTGTTCCATTGAAAACAACCATTTGCCGGTGATATGCTGATTTCAAGCGTGGTTGCATGGATACAAATGATGCGGCACAATCAGGTAGGCCAAATGAAGCAGTCACTCCGGGAAATGTGAAACAAGTGTTGAAAATCGTGATGAATGACCGCAAAGTGAAAGTTCGTGAGATTTCTGAGATGGTAAACATATCAATTCGAAATGCGTGTACGATTTTACATGAAAAGTTGGGCATGAAAAAAGTGTTTTTCAAATGGGTGCCGCATGTGATCACAATCGAACAAAAGCAAAGATGAGTCGACGATTCATAGAGCTGTTTGTCCCTCTTTACACGCAATAAACACGATTTTTTGCGTTGGTATGTAACAATGGACGAAACATAGATCCACCATTTCACTCTGGAGTCAGAGCGGCAGTTAGCTGAGTGACGTGCGGCCGGTGAAAGCCGTCTGAAGAGTCCAAAAACATAACAGTCAGTGGCAAAGGCATGGCATCAGTGTTTTGGAATGCACAAGGTATAATTTATATCGACTACCTCAAAAAGGGAAAATCTATCAATAGGGCCTATTACAGTGAATTATTGGTGCGTTTGAAGGACGATATTGCAAAAAAAAAAAAAAAAAAAAAATACCGCACATGAAGAGGAAAAATCTTTTTTCATCAAGACAATGCCGAGTGCCACAAGTCAATGCAAACACTGGATACACTGAACGAGTTGGGCTTCACTCTGCTTTCCTGCTCACAATACTCTCCAGATCTAGCCCCCAGCGACTACTGACTGTTTTCAGATCTCAAAAAGATGCTCCAGGGGAAAAGATTTGGCTCGAATGAGGAAGTCATCGCTGCCACTGAAGCTTATTTTGCAGATAAGGACAAATTGTTTCAAGCATGGCATCAAAAAGTTTGAAAAGTGTTGGAATGATTGTATAGCTCTTGAAGATGATTATACTGATGAATAAACATGAATTTTGGGAAACGAATGTTGTTTTCTTTTTAGTCCTGGGACTTATTGAACGATGTGTTATTATGCACAAAATTTAATAATAAGTTTTGTCATAAATAGGTGCTTTTCATTTTGAGCAAATATCTTGGGCTTTATTTTCGCATTCTGAACTCTGGCATTGGACTGGTTTACGCTACACTTGTGTTTCATCATTTTTAGCGGTTTCTATACACCCATATGTCACCTTTTTTTTTGTCGGGAGAGAACAAACATTTCTCCCAGTTCTTCAACTAAATCTTGAATGAATTGCTGTCTACTAATAAATTTTCTAGATATGGCTTCGTATAAAACCCAGGCATTGATAGCAACAAGGTCCAAAATATTATAATAAATCTGCCCCGGGTATCTGCGTGAAGCAGATTTGACAATATACTTCATTGCCATTTGGTCCACACTGAATTTAGTTGCTTCGTAGTAAGCAACTGTATCAGGTAATTTTTTGGGACTATCTATAATTTCTACAGTTGGATGAAGATGGCTTACGAACAAGGATGTTTTTACCAATTTTTCCTAGATCAACAGTTCGACTGATATCTTTAGGTCTTAGTACCATAGTCCCATGCAATGCAGATTTTGACATTTTTACAAAGACTAGTATTTCTCTTCTTCAGCATTCTACAGCTCCTACAAGGCTGGTGTTTTTGGATTTCAATGCCTCTGCAAGCTTCAGTGTTGTGAAAAAAATCCTCTGCAGTGACATTTCTACCTTTGGTTTCATATGGACTTAATAGTCGCAGTACTACATGTTCAGAAAAGAAATGTTGGATGGACTTTAGTTATCTTTTTCAAGGTACGAGAATCCATTTATTAGATATTTTGAGTCAACATCTGCAACTAACCAGAACTTGATTCCACATTTATTCAAAGTCCTTTTGCTCAATATATACCACATGCATATAAAATTGCTATAAAAGCATCCATTTCTTCTACTGTTATATTCTCTTCATTATAATGAATCTGTTGATGAGCTTCATCTTTGGTGCATTTATTTATATGCTTCAATATCCAATCATCTATGAAAAATTTCCCGGCACTTGACGGACTGTTGTGTATAATACTGAGTTTACCATATAGTGTTGAGCCCCCAACTTCCTTCAAAATATTTTGCTTTGATTTTCTTCCTTTTATCATTTTTCCCTAATTGTACGGCATTTCAAACTATCCCATCTTTTGCCAACTTCATTATTTCCCACTTTGAATGTTACTGCTGATTTGTTTTCGGATTTCTTTGAATGCATGTGTCCTTTCTTAGAATTTTTCTTTTTCTTAAATTATCATCATCATTGCGATGAGAAGCTCCAGCGTTTCTTAGGGTACTGCCAGAGTCATCATCACTTTCATTTTCTTCATCTGAATTTGAATTTTCTTCATTAGCAGGCAGGGATTCATCCTCACAACTCAAAATCAAAACATTGTCATAATTATTATTAACTGAATCATTTTCAGATAATTGTTGTAAATATTCTAAAGCTTTTCAAAGAGTGTTGAACAGTCCTGAACGACGTCATGACATCTTATCTATCCTTATACTAAATACAGAATAAAAAGAACTTCAAAACATCTTTTAAAATATTTGTTGTAATTTTCTACTGCATTTGAATGCAGTTCGCATTTCTAACCTTGACTGAAAACCACACTGTTCCTCCTCCTGGTGCAGCCCATTTGAGGAATTAAAGGCAGATATACTTTACAAGTACGTCCTAGGAAATGCATCAGTTTTTCATCATTTAGGCATAAACATTGCTTACAGGTCAAATTGACCTGCTTCACGGTTCTAGGTATAAATGTTAATAATCAGAAATTTATTTATGTTATGTAGTTTCAAATTCGGTAAGTTATTGTTCACCTTAAATTATTAGTCATAAAAGGAATTTGTTTTTCAATCAATACTTTTCGCATGGTGACAAATTAAACATTGGTTTGGGTCAAATTGATCCGTTCCATGGTTCTAGTGTTAAGATATTTCTTCTGATAAAAAAAAGCATTCCTAACCCCCCCAAACAATTATTTTTTTACATAGGAATTGGTTGAATTAATTTTTTCTACATAGATACATTAACTTACCTGACACTGCCTTCGGAGTACAATGCATGGATGAGATATTAAACTCCCAATCACCGTACTGAAATTACAAGAAAAGTATTTATTAAAATACAAAATTACAGAAGACTTAAAATGTCAAAAAGAACAAAATAAAATTTTCTACCTTGCAATTTCGAGCCCAATGCCAGCAAATTTCTGAGCATGATCTGAAACAGATTAAAACAAAATTAGAGCAGATAATAAAATTTGCTTCATTACTTTCCACACCCCCACCAAAATGATGCAAACTAGTTGATTTGTTTTGGAAAGAAATATTTTTTGGACTTTCCTTATGCTTATTTCAATGATGCAACCAGTACTGCCTATTTTTTCACTTTACTTTTTTTCCACAGAAAACAAACACGCTTCTAAGAGGTACTTATACCAATCTATAAATGGGTTTGGGTATATTCTCAGTAGTTCTTCATAAAATATTAATGTATATTTCTCTGTTTAATAAAAGATAATGCAAAGAGCTGTTTTAAACAAGAGTTTCACCAGTTTTTGACTCCTACTGTACACCTTGCATGAAATTTTTCACATTGCATTTCCATAGAATATGGTTGTTTAAGATATTGTTTCGATACAAAAAACAAAATCTGGATGTCCAATATTCTGAATAATAAAATCCAGACCTCAAACAACCAACAAACGTTTTATAATAAAACACGTACAGGGTCCCGATTCTTAATTTCACTTTGATGCTGAACAAAATACCTCAGTTTTGAAACAACCATTTATTAGCATAAATCTGTATAATTAATAATTTTAGTTTCATAGCTACCTTATTACTCAGTATACACCTCAAATAAGAACATTCTCATAAAGTTTATTGCCAATTTTATGCCTACTAAATATCACATAACACTTATGCCAACATCGAAAATCATTTTTTATTATTTTTCACTTTCTTCACCACATCAGTATCAACTCACAGCAGTTTGAGAAATGACTCTACAACGATATCTAAAACAATTTTTTTAAATCAGTAATTGAATACTAAACATCATGACAACCTTTTGTGTTCACATTATGCTTGGCGGTGATTACAGCTTCAACTAACTGCATTGTGAAGAAGAGTTGAGTATGTTGATGAGGAGAAGTTAACAAAAATTTCTTTCCATGTGGAAATAATAGATTTTGTAAATGATGCTCATAGCCCAAAAGATTCTGTGTATTAATAAATTTAGAATAACCAATTTTTTATTCAAATAAGCCCAGGACTGGCACTAGAGCTGCGCTATCGGGTGGCAGAATTTAAGGAAGTCGAACATTTTAGAATTTCAAGAAGCATTGGGCAACAAAATTATTAAAATTTAAGGAAGGCACTTGGATGCAAAATTTAGGGGCAGCAAAATTTTTAGAATTTATGGAAACACTAGGCAGTAGAATTTAGGACCTGCAGAGACTACTGGGCCACAAAATGTGTAGTGCCAGCTTTAGACAAGCCTTAAGTATATGTGAGAATTTATTTATTCTGGACTCATATAAGCTTTAAGCATGTGCAGGAAATAGTCATAAGTGTAATAAATAAGTAATATAATCCAGGCATGGCTTCATTAGGCTGTGATAAAAGAAATACAAAATTTAATGGAAGAACATGTCTTAAGGTGCCAATCTTATAATACATCACCGACAGAAGCTAGCTAAACTTTATGCCGATACCCATGAATTTGAAGGTTTTCAGAAAAATACAAAAAAGAAAAGTTTTCCAATTACTGGAGTTTGTGAAGAAACATGGAGAACTGCTTATAAATGAGATATAACTGAAGTTTTTCATTGAGATGACAATGCCCTAATCATTCGTCAACTAACGAACGTTGAAATCAGTAGTATGGCTCTAAATCTAGAAAATATCACTACTGATAGTGAAGACAGAGGCAGAGAGGTTGTTGGGAACATTAAAATTTCGATAGATGATGAAATATGCGGCACGTTTTCATTAGCTGGCACACTCTACTGTCCCATTCTGATTCGTTGCAACAAACACAAATGTGTACAATGCAAAAAGAAATATTAATCAGGAAAATAACCACTGAATTTCAAAAATGCAAATACTCAAATACAGCACACTCACATGCTTGGATTGAAAATAAACAGAATATAGATAATATACTAAAGATTTCATAGAATTGCTTATAACAATAATCACTGAATATTTAAGCACAAAAAAGCTCATAACAATACACACCAAATATTTAAGCAAAGAAATATCAACATTTTTAATTGTGAAAGAATCAAACTTAAGTTATGAAGAAATGATTATGCTGGTCCAAATAGCATTTAGATTTATTTTCCTGTTATTGTTTAAGTTAAAAACTGTCACTTAAATATTCTAAAAACTGTTGGGAAATTTACATTTCTCCCTTTGCAGCTGCACTGAGAAAATGATAAAGTATATAATCCCAAAGTAAAAAAACGAAGCGATGGTGGTGCAGAATGTGTGTCCTCCCAATGGCAGTGAAGACTGTGTGTCCTCCCATTGGTGGTGAAGACTGTGTCCTCCCAATGATGGTGAAGAATGTGTGTCCTCCAGATATGCCTTATTGATATGGCCAATAGCCATGAATCATTACAGAGTGGTGTGGTGGTTTACAAGGCATGGAAACCTGTAGTGGAATATAGCTATAACAGGAATCCAGCACAGTATCCAGAATAATTTATCTCACTGCCAAGCATCTGCCTAATTAAATGAACTGTCAAGTGTACTCAATTCAATGTTGTACAAGTCAAGTGCACTCATTTGTTATTCATTATATGGTTTTATGAACATGTCACAGTCTGACATGATATGTTCATCTATTTTGTTAAGCTCACCCATAAAATCTTATGTTTTCAAATTACAGCAAGTGTACTCCTTTGGTATTGAACCAGGTTTAAAACTATTGTGTATCAGTCTGAACCATGTTTAAAACTATTGTGTATCAGTCTCAAGAATCTTCAAAATTTTCAAAAAAAACATGTATGTAATATCTACTACATGCAAGTATCATGTTCTTTCAAAATATATAAAACATTTGTGCTTGCTGTGGTGAAAATCTGCATATGATCCATCAGGTCTATAAATGCTTTGAGAAAACATTGATCATTATCGTTCTGATTCTATACTGCATCATGAGTTTTTATTAATAATTTGATGAACTGCAATAAATATCTAATTTTTTTTAGTGTTTTCAATCAGTTCATACTGAACACATTCAGAAGATGTTTAACATATCACCGATGCAAGTGCAGGGGTGATCCTAGCGAGGGAGTGGGGAAGATGGTGCACAGCAAGTGAGCTGCCAAATGATTATCAAACCTATTATATCTCTAGAAAAAAGGACAGCCAATTTTAATTTGCATGTGGGTGGGTGGGGGGAGTGATGATCTAGGATCAGCACTAGATAAGGGGCTGCTCTTCAAAACCAAACCTTAAAAACTTTAAAACAAAAAAAAAGGGGGGGGTTACAAAACTGTATTAAATGGACTGCATGTGAATTTCTGTGTTAATTACTTACATAGAAATCCATGTTCAGCCAGCTTTTGATATTTAGGTGACATGTAACATTAGCAAGAAACTCTGTCAGTTAATGTTATTTTCAGAGGCTACTTCTTTGTTGCAAGATTTCATTCAGAAACAAAACCTTGCAGTACAATATAAAATAAAATGTGATACAGTACAAAGTCCGAGACCCAGAATCATCAAGACTTTGGCGATTCTGAATACCAGAAATTTGTGGATTTTTGATCATCAGTTTAAAGCTACAAGATGATGGTATGGAAACATTACAATTAACTTATTGTTCAAGTACCTAGAAGAATGCTGATTTCCCAACAGGACCACTGTCACAGCCACATTCAGCAGCAAAAATTTTAGAATTTAGTGGACGACAAAATTTAGGGATGCCATTTTTTTTCAAGAATTTATATTATTTTTAAGGGCAGAAAAATATTTAGAATTTAAGAAGGTACTGAACAGGTCAAACTTATTATTATTACTGACTTATTGATAAACTTATTATTATTACTTATTACTGACAAACATCAATAAGTCAATTAATGTATTTTTCTTGGCTACAGTGCAGCTCCATACCCAGCAAGTGTTTGAAACTGGGATGTTGGAATGTCAATCAACTGGGAGAAAAATTACATTTATGGCATACCTTCTTCTTTCATTGATATTCTTCACTCCTTATTTTTTTTTTTTTTTTTTTTTTAGAGGGGACTTTTCATTATTCTGTTTTGTTTTATTGCGGGTGGTCTGGATATTAGATCATTCCATATATTGGAGGTCCAGATTTTGGACTTTGTACCGTACATTTGCGAAAGCCACAACCTAGTTTTTTTAATTAACTTTTAATTTAGTAACACAAATTACAGTTTTCTTCATGGTTTTTAGCATTAACTTACTGAAAACAAATACTTGACATTTTAGCCCCTTCCAAAAATAAATAAACTATCATGTATGCAATGTTTTTATGGAATCACAAATGAATAAACTACATTACGCCAAACATACTCAAATCATTTAAAAATAATATTTGTTCATTCAAAATTCTATTTCCATGTATCCAAAATTTGCTAGATCAATATATCTAAAATACAATCAATTTAGAACTATGTTCGCTAGACTGCAGATTATGTCTCCATGTTTAACATATCTAAAATACAATTTAAAATTCTGCTCTTATGTAGCAAAGCAATCAACACTTAAAAAAAAAAAATTTCCCCACGAGAAGTTAGCTGACATATTTTCATTCGACCAATAATAATTTCAATTTTGACACTATTTCATTTCTCATTTAATCCTAAAAAATTAGTGCGCGTAAAATACGCATAAATTTTTAATTATAAAAATGAAAGATTAAGTGTATTGAAATTATAAAATAAATTCAGTATACATGAAATACCTTCCAAGTACTTAAAATATCAAGCACCTCATAATTACTTAAACCGTGGTTACCAGTATCTAGATTTTCAGGGATATACTCAGGTTGCGGATGAGACACATTCGAATCAGTCATTAGAAGGCTTTGAGATCCGTAGAGGTTTGGCTTGCTTAAGCGAGATCGGCCCTCTTCATCGATGGGTAACAGTTCTATTGGAACTCTCGACGACATTTAAAAGCAATCTAAAACTTTAAATATTTCGTATGAAGAATCCTACAATACGAAACTGAACTCAACCACAAAAAGTTTCTTCCGCTTGTTCTCACTTCTCTCTTATACGAAAACAACAAATATAAATAAGAGATGAGAAGTTTTACTTCTTCCTTTGATTCTAATCCTTTGGAATGGCTAGAAGATAACCTGAAATCTAAGTAAAAGATTTTTTATTTTGAACTTAATGGATTAAGTAATCTAAAAGATATTATGAAAATAAATAAATTAGAAACCAGTTTATGAAGCATTTATTTACCATTACATTGCCGCAAATTTATTAGTTTTCATCTGTAATTTATTACTCAAAATCGAAGGTTACGAAAAATATGCTGATGTTATAGCCCGAATTTTACATGAACACTTTATGCAGAATAAATATTAGTTTTCAGATACATTTGTGAAGCAGACTGCAAAGCAAAGCTAGATCCTGAAAAGAGGTAATATAAATGTAAATCCTTTATCTCTTTTTTTTTTTTTTCGGTGAGCAGAAAGACATAGTCGTAAGATCCGCAAATAGTGATGTGGTTATCTTCAGGTCATCATTTTAAATCATTATTTTTGTGTCTTCTATTTACAAAGATTTGTTTGTAATATGAAAAACCGAAAATTGTACGCTGATATAATTTGAATAATGGATGTGAACGCCATAGCTGCTACTAAAACGTTTATTCGTCAGTATTCTGAACAAGCTCAGCAATCATTTGAGAGCCGGCGGAAAAAAATCTTAAATCTCCTTACGAAAAAAACATGCCCAGAAGATGGTTGGAATGATGAAGAAATTGAAGTGTTTCTTCATGAGATTGCTATGATGGATAGTAATAATTTTCTAGGCAGTTGCGGAGTTGGTGAACGTGAAGCAAGATTTGCCTCTAAAATTGTTGCTCGCCGGCACTATTACATGGGTCATGGCATTGGAAGATCTGGAGACATAACTGAAATTCAACCTAAGGCAGCTGGCTCCAGTTTAATTGGACAGATCTGTAATAGTATGGTTTTGGATCTTTTGAAATCACTAGGTGTACCTAGCTTGAAAAAATGTATGATTGTGCCTTTAGCAACTGGAATGAGCATGATGCTTTGTTTACGAACTTTGCATAATCAAAGACCAAAAGCTAAATATGTGATATGGCCTAGAGTTGATCAGAAGTCTTGTTTTAAGTGCATTTTAACTGCTGGACTTATCCCAGTGATAATAAAAAATGAAATAATTGGAGATGGTCAGAGAGGATGCTTAAAAGAAATCGAATACAAAATAGAAAACATTGAATCAGATAACATTGTATGTATTATGAGCACTACTTCGAGTTTTGCTCCTAAACAGCCTGATAATTTAATAGAAATTGCTAAGTTATGTAAGAAATATGATATTCCTCATGTGATAAATAATGCTTATGGAATTCAGTGTCCAGTATATTTGGAAGCTATTGAAAATGCTTCTGCAAAGCGAGTGGATTTATTTATTTCAAGCACAGACAAAAATTTCATGGTTCCTGTTGGTGGTTCTGTTATATGTGGCTTTGATACAAAAATAGTTGAGGAAGTGGGCAAAATGTACCCTGGACGGGGTTCTGGAACTCCTTCCACGGATGTGTTCATAACCTTGTTAAATATTGGTAAAAGAGGCTATTTAGACTTACTTGAGCAAAGAAAAAAGTTATATGTATATTTAAAAGAAGAACTTCAAAAGATTGCTTCTGAATTTGGGGAAAACATTCTTGAAGTACCAGGCAATTGTTTGTCTGTAGCATTTACTTTAAAACAGTTTGAATCTCATCATCATAAATTTATAACCGAAATTGGATCTATGCTCTTTTCAAAATTTGTGATGGGTGCAAGATTAGTGGCAGCTGGTGATGATAAAACTGTTGGTGGTTATAAATTTAAAAACTGGGGCATGCATACTGATGAACCATTTGTAAGTTATTTTACTGCATCAGCAACAATAGGAGTTACTAAAGAAGATATTGACATATTTTTAAAGCAATTGAAACAAGTTCTGTTAAAAGTCCAGAAGCATTTAAATCAAAAAGCAATGTGTGTTATGTATAAGAACAAAGAATAATATGTGATTGTCTTAGCAAAAGAGATCAAAATATTAAATATTTTTAATATAATATATTATAGTTATGAATAAAGTCATATATAATTGAATAAAGTCATATATAATTGAATAAAGTAATATATAATTTATTTCAGAGTTTGATTTTTAATTTATTTATTAATGGTTTACTCTTAAGTAAATTTATTCCAATCTTTATTATGTTTTGTGATTAGTGGTTAGTATATATAATTATGTGACAGCACGTAATGGTTACCAAGGAGTGGATATAGTTGATGAATCTGAAGACTAAATTTATAATTATTATGTTTCTAGTTTCAATGCATTAGTTTAGGAATTGGATAAGGAGTTCCTACTTAAGCTTTTTCACTTTGAGAAGTCTGTAAAAGTTTTATTTCTTACAAAGATAAAAAAGCATTTAACTCTGACTGACAAGGCCATATATACATATGTATGTCCTAGAATAATTTTTTAATGTCTTTAAAATATATATATTGACAAATCTTGAAATATGCCCAAGAAATTTAGATAATATATTTTAAATAAATAAATCAAAACATGTTGCAAGGGCATGTTGGTGTTAAATTAAAATTAAAAAAAAAAAAAACCTCTTTCTCACAGATATTTTGGGAAATTTGGACTTTTGGGATGAAACTTATGGTTTCTTGGAGAATTTATTGATATTTTGCTGTCTAACTATTAAATTACTGATGTGTGCTACAACATGCATGGTACGATCAGTATAAGAAGTTTCAGAGGATTTTTGGCAATTTCCAGTTAATAGAACCTAAAAATAATGTACTGGTTATTCCATAGTGATCCAAATTGATCAATCCAAAGTCTGTCTGGAAAGTTGAACTATTTGTATGTCTTAAGAAATTGGCTTTGTTGTATCATTATTTGACAGAAAAGTAGACTTAATTGTAGATTTATGACATTATTCTGCCTCTGATTATTAAATCAGAAGATAAATTAATTAGATTAATCAGAAGATTATTAATTCCACTACTGGTTATTAAATCAGAAGTGGCATGCTGTTAACCGTCTGACTGGCCAGGGTTTTCGTTAAGAAAACATGTTCCTGGATTGATTAGTGTTATATCCACAGGGAATCTGAACTGAAGTGATAGTAAGTTCTGTCTGCGTTTCACTCATTTCAAGATTGGATATTTTCTTAATTGTGGAATGGTTTCCATTGATGAACATCTTAAAGAAGAAGAAAAAATTGCAGATTTGTTGATTCACTTACTGTGATTGAAATACAGTGATAATACAATACAGGTGCTTACTGATTAGCATTTCATCTTTGAATGAGTAGCCATATGGCAAAAAGATTACTCATATGTCTTATAAAGTCCATTCTGATTCTTGCCCTCCAGTGGCTGAGCAATAAAATCACTAAATACTGATAGTTCCAACCTACGTTTGAATCCAGGCAAATGAGCTGGCTGCATGGACGTTTTTGTGGTTTTCCTCATGCGCAATGTATATATGAGCCAGTTTCTCTTAGAAAGTCCTCCACGAAGGCATCCCTCCCCTTAGGCAGATAGCCCTAGTATGCTTTGCCATAATAAATGAAATCAGACGATTGTGATTCTCTGGTAGTGGCCCGATACTTTCTAGACAAACCTTGTCCATGTTAATGTATACTGCAGTCTCCATGCATTTCCTGACTAATGAATTCCAAATTGCAGAAATTTGATGCAACTGTGGTAAGTTATCTATAACAATGATAGAGAAATCACAGGCATATTAAATTTGTTATAGTTATTACAAAACTATATTCCTTTCTGATGTTCTTGGCAGCTGTTTACTAACTATCCTATTGTTTTTATTGCCTTATTATCTAATAAATTTTCTACTGTCCGTCTAATTATTTGAAAAACTTTTTAAGAAATTTTATTACTGCTTTGTTGATTGTAATTCCAATGAATAATCCATTTTGCAATTTTTATTTCAAATCTTGTTCTTGGAATAATTGTAAAATTCCAAAATTTATTCACTGAAGTTTGTTATAAATAATTATAACTTAAATTAAAAAAATTAAGAGTTCACATGATTTTTTTCTGCATTTGATCTTGTACATTTCCAAATTTTTTAAATTCAGATGAAAATGTTTCAGCATTTAGAAAGAGATGATTTCACTTCAGCTGAAGGGTAAAAACCTTAATACTATATAGATATGGAAGTATCAGAACTTTAGCAATTTTGGATTTCAGAAATTTCCAGATTTGAGATTGTTATTTTAAATCTAGTAAGATTGCATGTGAAAATTATAAAATAAAAAATATGAAAGTTTGTTTGTAAGATTTTGACAAAATAACAGTAATAACAATAACTGAACAAAATAATAGGCTGGATCAAATCAGAAAGTTTAGGAAAATCACAATTTGCAGTGCTAGTTGAGCTCAAGTTAAAAAGAACCTAATTCCTTCTCTTTCTCCTCTATTACACCAACAAAAAGAAACCAGGATGTGTAACATTTGACTCCAAACAAACAGTATATCTGAAATCTAACTTTGCGATTCACTTATTGTGTACAGAACTAGATAAGATAGAAAAATGCTGCCCTCCACAGGCATTCAAGAGTTAAAAATGAAAATTTAATTTTCTAGTCAGCAGGTGTTTAAATTTGAAGCAAAATGCAGGATTATTTAATAGTAGTGCAGATAATGATGTTTTTTTGGCCGGAAGGAAAAAAAAAAAAAAGACCTCGGGTAAATGGAACCAAAATTTATTTATGCCAGATTTTCTTTTCCTTGAGTATTATATTATTCACTCCTACACTATGTGAGAAAAAGAAAAACATTTATGGGAGGTCCAGGTAATAGATCATTCTGGTTGCTGGACATGTGGATTTTGAGAACTTGTGCTGTATTTTACTATGTGATTTTCCAATTCATATCTTTTTATGAAAAATAATCAAATTAAAAACTCTCCTTATGAATATATAACTTAGTAGTTTTGATCACTTCTGTTCTTTTTTTTTTTTTTTTTTTATCTTAGATTAGTTACATTACTGCTTGACTTATATTTTTCAAATTGATTATAATAATGAAGGTTTGGATTTTTATAATTTCTCATAAAAATGAAAATCGTTTATATGAAAGTAAAATAGTTTAATTTAAAAATTCTTAAAGGTGTTGAATCTTTTTTAAAAACTAATTTTGAACTTACAATGAAACTTAGATTGCCAATTCTTATTATCAATTTCTCAAATTTTGTGTTTTACAAAATTCAGCTTTTTACTTGCGGATTTACATTTTAAATTAATCTTAAGTTCCTTGTAAAACATTTTCTATATATCATGTTTCAAAACGTATCTCTTTAGAAAATCATGAAAAATCAACATTTCACTGTATTAAATTAATCTTTCATACTGTACGCAGTTTGCCTGCATACATTCAAATTTATTTAGTTTGCACATTTGCTTGTAACCCATTAGAGTGTTATTTCATGGATAAATTGTAAACTCAGTGTACATTTGACTTAGTTTAACTTGTGGAATTGCTGGGAAGAAAGAAAATACTAGTTTAAGTATGTTTTGTTGTCAACTAAAAGATGCAGAAAAAAATTATTACTGAATTTGCTGCTTTTTGTGAAAAATTGCATAACTTTCTGAAAATAAAGAGGAAAATAACAAATACACAAGTGCATAATGAGGTAAAAACTTTTTAGAAACAGGTTTAACAGATAATCAATTACATTGTCTGATTTTAAATAAAAAAAAATTATTGAGTGGAATGCAGGTGACATTTTTAAATCTGCTACATTGATGGCAATATCTAGCAGTTTCTACTGACTGTTACCTGAGACAAAAACTGTGATTTCCATTTCTTAGCATTTCAACTCTGAAGACACAGTTTTTTGTTTGTTCTTTTTGCTATTCCCATCATATATTACGTGGTGTTTCAAGTTATGCGTGTTGAGGCATTATAGATGAGAAACCAAGAATGTATTTATTACGTTTTCATTTCATGAAATGAAAATATAAAGCAAAATCTGTTATGATAAACAAAGAATAAGATTATTCGTCTACATAGAAATGTTAAGAGGAATTCTTGTAAGATGACGTATCCAATATACTTTGGCTTACAATATGATTTACAAATAATTGCTGCATTATTGAGAGATATTAGTATAATTGGTTGAAGCTAGATAATAAGCTAGTAAGCTGTAGCTGACCTAGGTGAATGAGATCATGCTGTGTGATCAAAACTTCAAGTTACCCATCTGAACATATCTTTTCATATGCAGAATTGTAATAAACACATGTGGACTTTTTCTGATGGACCACACTTTTTGAAATTTCCTTACAATTACTTCTTAGATGATGGATTAAAAATAAATTGATAAAAAAAGAACCTATTTGTTATCAATGGGTTGTGTAGAAGTAAGAATTTGTCCAAAATTGTCATATTGGTCATGGGTACTAAAGTGTATGATTGTTTTTCAACCATTGTATTTGCTATCTCATGCCAGAAGAAGACATTGAAAATTTCTTTCAGTTACTCGGTGATTCACAGTGAAATACAGTTGATATCTCGAACCCCAGAAAACCTGTTTCTGGTTTGTCATTAGCTTTTGTATATGAGATGCATGATGAAACCCAGGAGAAAACTTGGATTTTACGAAGTATGTCTGTGTATTTTATGGAGGTATTAATGCCGGCAAGGGGTTAGGCATATATTGCCATTTCCAAAAAGATTCATGATATAAGATCATTGCTTGATTTATTTTCAGATTTGAAACTATTAGGTGTCAAATACTTTTTAACTTTTAGGCTAAATCTAGATTGCTAGGACAATTAATTTTCATGAAAACAATGATTTGACCATTTCTATTCAAGAAGTAAAATATCAAATGCATCTTTTACTGCTTACTGATAATACCTGCCAAATTTCATCACTCAACACCTCTTCAGTTGCTCCCGATGAAGAAGAGGATGCATATATTTCTTCTCATCTTTTTGGTAATATTTTACTTAACATCTAAATATATCAGAAGCACTGAAAGGCTTAGATGGTGAAACTGAGATGAGGGATATTGCTGTAGATAATTCTATACAGGTTCTACAAAAGAACCTGCAGCTAACTGCTTTGTATAGAATTTTTTATATTTTGCAGGCTATATAGCCTATTGTGGAAGCAAATATGACAATTCATTGGGAACATCAAAGGAATAGTTAATCAGTTTGACTTCAGGAGAACATGGTGGTTGGCTTGAAAGAATTTTTTGTTATGATTTACTCATTTTGTCAGACTCGTGTCTTAAAAATGAAATCAATTTGAAATAATATATGCAAGCAAACATGGAAAAATGATTTTTCAAGAGACAATCGTGGTATGCAAACTATTTGTAAGAAAACTGCTGAGAGTTTTCCTGAGGTTCCTAATGAAGTGATCAAGATATACATTAATACATGAATGTTTATACAAGCAAGGTATCTGAATACAGAAATGAAGAAGAAAAGAAACCAGACATGTGTAAAAAAGGTGCTGAAGTGGATTACATCATTCTAATAACAAAGATATCATTACATCTCTGAAGATGCAAGTCAAGCAGCAGTCAGGAACTAGTTCCAAAAACAGTAGGTAAAGCTGTTTCGCAAAATGTGTTTGTTATCCGCATTTCTTACTGAAGAAGGTTTCATAATGGTGATGATATAAAGCATTACCTGGAAAACTGTCACATCCTGTTCAGACTGTTATCACAGTGGGATGTTTAAACTCATGGAAAGTACGAGTATTACATCTACCAGATTGATTAGATGAAGTAGTAAAATTTGCTTATGCTTATGTTTTTTCTGTGTACTTTGTTTATAATTCAATAAAAGCACCATATACTGTAATAATGTTTGAGATAAGTACCACAAACTAAGTTGAATTAATGGATTGCCTCGCCCTGCAAGAAAAACAGATTTATAGATGATATGAGAATGCAAGCATTGAAAGTGCGAGTCAGATATTCACTTCATTATTATTTAACTGATAAATACTTTAATTTTGATTCTACGTAATTTATTTTTACTAATAAGTAAAAGAATATTCTTAAACATTGATTGCTATTTGGATATACAACCCAAATAATTTTATAAACAATCTTAATTGGAAATACAGTAGTAATTATAAATGTTTAATAGATATGTAAACTGAACTGCAATCAAGAATAAGCTGAAATTTTCATATTTCGAATTTTTGTGCATCTAGTGTAAACATCTGAGACCATATCGTGTAATAAGTAATCATGTAGGAATAAATATTACATATAATACAAAGTGCATTGTAAGAGACTATAAGAATACTTTCATAAAATTCTGAGAAAATTTGCACTTTTCTTGAAATCTGAAGTGAATAAAAATAATAGCACTCTGGTCCTAAATTAAGCATTACTTTAAAAAAGTACTTAATTGGATAGGAAATAATTTTGCCTTTACTGGCGTAATTTAACTGGTCCAAGTTTTAATTTGGCATGCTTACTGCTTTTCGAAACTCTAAAAAGTTAAGGTTTAAAAACAAAATAATTTCAGAAATAAAGACAAAACAATATTAGATAAATTTTTTTTAATGAAAAACATTGCCGATAAAAAATATGACTTGCTTTGGAGATGCTTGAAATTTTCAATTTATTTGGGAAATTAAGTATTTTTTAAGTGCAGCAATTTGGGCTTTATCTAATATTGACATTCAAAATGCCTATCTAGATAGTAAAAATTTGGTAGCATGTAATGCTGAAAACAGAAAATGGAACTGCAAAAGCTATGGTAAAAAAATGCTTGAAAATATTTTTACAGGTGGAAGGTAAAAATATGAATAAGTGAATCAAACTAAAAAAGAATTAAGGTTCTTTCTTACAGATGAAATATGCATAACAACTGTGCATGTCAGTGTATCAAATATGAGCAAATATTAATAACTTGGGCAAATAAAAGTCATCTCACATTAACTAGACATTAGGCCTAATGGTGACAAATTATTGCAGAAACCTTAATATGAGTGTGTCAATTTTATATTGTGGAGTAGCATTTGTGGGTAAATTTTAGTGTCTTAATTACATGCAGGGTTCTGGAGTTGGTAGGGAAAATGACAGACTTCGACCCCTGGAATTTTAAACTTGAAAACTCCGATTCCCTCATATATATGCAAACATATACACATGTATTACAGCTTATGTTTTTTAATATAAAAGAAGTAATAGATGCTACAGGGAAAAAATTGATGGCTTAGCAAATTAAGTATATTAATTAGCATTTATTATGAAATGGAAAAACTAGCATTAATAATTTCTAAGAAACAGTATAGCTTCGACAAGATCTTCTTTGTTAGATGACCATGGATCCGATCTGATAAACTTCAGAGCTGAGAAGAGGCTTTCCACACTAACTTGAGTAAGAAGAACTGTTATTGTTTGGACTACTTCTTTTAACTTTTCAGGATAGATTTTTATAAGTTCTAAAAGAGGTGTTGTGCAAGAGTAATCATATTTCTCTGTTTCTTCAAAGGCTGTGCAAAAATCTTATTTGTATTTTTTTCGTTTTTATATCTAAAGGCTCTTGGTTCTTTCTTTTCATTCGCTTTGCCGTATTATTCAAATACTTTTCAAAATCTAACTCATCACTGGAAGAAGATGATAAAGACTCAGTTGCAATTCTGCAGTTTGACTGTCCTCATTTAAATACTCCAATTGATTCTTAATGAAAGTTCATAGATGGCTTTCTTTGCCTTTTTAATTTGTTCATCATCCAACAAAATTCAGTATTTTGGATATATATATATATATTGAACTCAGCAAGATCTCATTATCTAGCAAACTAGTTTCTCTTCTCTACACTGAAAAAAATGATTCCTTCTGCAATAAGCCCTCCATTTCAGAAGGAACAAACGTCACATTCCATTTTCGTCTCTTGTTATTTCTTCAGATTGCAGCTTTTTTTGTGGCTAAATATGGTGTAGAAAGAAGAGTTTCTAATTTTGCAAGATCATTTCATAGTTTTTCTGTTAGTGAAAGATTAGAGTTATCTACATCTTCTAAAAAATTCTTAATCCTAACAACCTCGATATCATCAAGCAAGTACTTTGCCATTGCATTGCTTGATCAATAATTGTTCCTTTTCCTGCTCGCTTCCTAAGAATGGCATCACTTTAATGAGGTCTTGCTGCTATTGCCACTTACCTAAATTTACCAATGAGATTTGTAACTAAGTGAATGAGTTTAATCAATAATGGCAAATATCACATCCATCCTCCTCCCTTATGTTTATTTATTTATATGTTAATAAAATAGGTATTTATTAATGTATCTAGTCCATAAATAAAAATCATAACTCAGTTTGACATTAAATTATTCAATTCGCTTTAATTTTATTTCAAATTCAAACTGTCCAACAAAAAGTGAAGTCGAAGCTAACATGTTTTTAGAGACATCAGCTCCGAATCCTTTTTCCCCCAAATCTGCCTAACTGCGACTCCACAGCCCTGATTACACAACCTGTTTCTAAAGTTTTTATTTCACATATACACTGACTACCAATAAGTATTTGGACACCTATGCAAATGACGATATCTGCGGTCCTAAGGTACGTCGCGGACTCCGCCGGTATATATCGTGTAGGAAACACCATCGGCTTTAGTTCCCGACCTGAAGTCGCCGTCCTCTGGACACAATACAAATCACGCTCATCACTCTCAAGTGCCGTTTTTATGGCAATATTTCAACTGAGCTGGTAACGTCGCGCGATAAACCAGCATAAATTCAATATTGGTATTGGTATCGGCTTTAGCCGCATGCAAGATGCCTCGCAATTCGGAGCTCTCTAATTTCGAGAAAAGTATAATTATCGGGTATCACAAATGTGGACGATCCTTAAGGGACATATCTAGCGATCTGAAGTACCCAAAATCGACAGTGGCCTATGTGATTAAGAAGTGGAAGGTGAGCGGTGATTGTCGGAATGTGTCCCGAGTCGGCAGACTAACGAAACTGAGAGATAGAGACCGACGAGTGCTGTCCAGAGGAATTCGGAAGTACCGCACCCAACCGATGGCCCTCATCCGCGAGGAGTTTCAACAGGCATCCGGGAGTATTGCTTCAATGAATACCATCCGTAAAGAAGCACATCTGCTTGGTTTTCATGGTCGTGCTGCTGCCCATAAGCCTTTGATCACAAAGTCCAACCGCGTTGCTCGGTTAATGTGGTGCAAAGCACATCGAAATTGAACCGTAGATCAGTGGAAACGGGTTCTTTGGAGTGACGAATCAAGGTTCACCCTTTACCGTTCGGATGGCAGGGTCTGGCGTCTACCTGGAGCACGTCACCTGCCAGAATGCATTGTGCCAACAGTCAAGTTCGGCGGAGGTGGAATTATGGTCTGGGGATGTTTCTCCTGGTATGGGCTGGGACGCTTGGTCCCCATTTATGGTAAGCTCAACTCCGATGCCTACTGCACTATTTTGGATGACAATGTGCTTCTTACTTTGTGGCAGTTTTACGGGTTGGACTCCTGTTACTTTCAGGACGACAATGCCAGTTGTCATGTTTCGACGTTAACCAAGGCTTGGCATGGTGCCAATGGAGTTCATCGAATGAACTGGCCTGCCCAGAGTCCAGACTTGAACCCTATTGAGAACCTCTGGGACGAATTGCATCGCCGAATTCAGGGGTGCACTACCCGTGCAAAATCGGTGGAGGAACTGCTATGTCTTCTCCAAGCCGAATGGAAGAAAATACCACTATCTGTTATACAAAGACTTGTGGAAAGTATGCCCCGGAGGGTCCACGCTGTAGTTACCTCTGGGGAGGCTCTACCAACTATTGATTTTGAATAAAGTTAGTTTTTCTTTTCTATCACAGGTGTCCAAATACTTATTGGTAGTCAGAGTACAATATGAAGGGTAAAATCTGGATCTCTAAACCATTACAAAAAAGAACTTTTCTACAAAGTTTAGGAATGGAGAATACAATACTCAAGTAAAGGAAGCAGGTGTGTCATAAATGCAAATTTTCTCCAAATTATTATTAACTGAGATTCCTCCACGTCACTTTCAAACACCTGCTGTCTAGAAACTGACACCATGGCTAGTGACAATACATTGACTGACATAGTTACAACCACACTTTTGGCCTTTAAATGGTTGTGAAAGGTTAGTATTTTTCTGTCTGACTTCAACAATAAGTGAAGCCTGTATATGGCTATATCTACATGTTATCTTACTATATTTAAATCGATGATCTAAAATCTGGAATCAATTCCAGATCTCGACCTTTGTACTCTAGTATGAATATTATGATAATAAATTAGTACTTTTCTAAATTAAAGCCATTTCACTTATTTTTGGTGCTATTTAGCACATTTTGGTTTCTTTCTTTCTCCATATTTCAATAGTAGATATCTTTCCCCAGAACGTTTTTGTTTTATTTTTTAAAGTTTTCTCCTCTTTTACTGAATTTTAGTTGATCATTTTCCCCCTCCCTTGATTTCTTGAATTCCTCTTAAAAAAAGAAAACATGAAATAAAAACAAATATGGAGAAAAGGTAGTTAAATTTATTTTCTTAAATAAGACAGGATTCTTTGTGGATGAAATTAGGAAAAAGAAAAAAGAGAAGAAATAAACCTGTCAGGTACAAAATGGAGAAAATTTATTAATAATAATTTAACTTATTTGAAACTGTTTTATTTTTATGCGGTAAAATGTAATTAATTAATTAATTAATTAATTACAAACTATACCCAATAGCTCCCCACACCATGATGCCAGATGTTTCTGCAGTATGATACTGTGGGATCCCTACTGTAACATCTGAAGCATACCCTTCCATGATGGTACTCCAGATTGTAGCCAGATTTATAGGAGAAAACAACTTGTTGCCACAGGACAAGCCATGCAATGTGTTGTGCCCACTGAAGTCGGAGGCGTTTGTAATTCAGCAATACGGGAATCCTGAGTAGAGGAACCCTTACATGCAGTTTATGATGCAGCAGACAGCAACAGAAGGTAGAGCTAAACAACATAACACTTGTAGCCATGCTCCAATGTTGTGCTGCACACAAGACATTGCTGTTTGATCCATCACAGCCATGTGGATTAGGTACCTGTTGTCTTATGCCATTGTGCTAGTGTGTGCCCCACTGATAGGATTTTGCCTTGTTTGGTTCTCTTCTGTTGTCTCTTTACTGTTGTGGCATTACGCTGCGTGCAACTGCTCGATACGGAAGTCCACCCTCTTGCATACCTATAATGCGCTCTCGTTTAAACTCCAGTAGTTGTTGGTATGGCACTCTATGCTGTTGACAAGGCATATTGACCACTAGTTAAATGTTCACTGCAGACAGAGGACAATAAACAGATGTCAATACACCTTTACAGTCTTATATATACATGAAACAACCAGCTGGTTCTCATTCCCCGCTCATGTGCAATCACTTTGCAATTCTAATCATTTTGTGTAACTTTAGTTCAATTTGTATAATTCCTTCATGGTGTTGCAAATTTTACAAATGTTAGTGTATGTGTATCAAAGGAAGACTATAGTTTGTAGAGACAGTAAATTTTTTAGCTTTATAATTAGTTCTAAAAAATAATGGCTTTCGATGTTTAGATATTTATTAATATAATCCACTACTGCTTGAGCCAAAGTCTGCTGGAATGTTGACCAATGTCTGCATTGGAATTACTGTACAGACCTTTTCAAGCTCATCTCAAAATGAGCCAGTTTGCTACAGTACACTGTATTTTGTATGTTAAGTACAAGTTAAAGACAGATACTAAGTATGCAAATTACAGTGTTTGTGCAGGAGAGGAATTCAATCTGACCTTTTTGTCCTATGCAGTATCCTGGAAAATTCTGATCAAAGGTATGTATAATATCATTAATTTATTTCATTCATCATTTTAAATCTACATGTGCCATTTCGAAGTGTCCAGATAATTTCTTCTGTGGTAAAACCTCCCTCAACCCCCCCAAAAAAACAAGGAATCAGTTTAGCACTTTACATGACAGTTCACACCAGACATTGATCCTTATTACATTGATAATCAGTACAATAATGTGTAGATTTTCTGCAGTGTAGTATGCACATCTTTTTCTGTTGACAGTTCCATGCGGTTTAAATTATGTTTCATCAAATCAAATTATTTTCTCCACAAATCCGATTGCAAAATAATCAGGTTTTTGCACCCAGACAGATATGGTACATGCACACTTTCTATTTAGCTTTGTTAAAATGAGTTGTAAGCTTGTTCCATTTCCATGTGCAACATTTCCCACATGTACATGCTATTTTGTGAATTTTTGAGGCATAAACTATTCCAGCACTTTAGCTGAGAAACAGGACTGTTTGAGATCTGCTTGATCTCATTTTTGTACATAACACACTGTACCAGTGTTCGCAGAAATTTTTTAGCTAAGGTAACAAAAGAAGAATAAGTTGCAAAAAGTAGCATGTGATGTTAGAGATATGTGATTTTGTGCCATCATATTTCATAAGCTCACATAATCTCTATTGTCATCACAAAGTCAGTTTCCGAAGGTTCCACAGGTTACGGATTATAATTTGATTACTGGTATTACATGACATATATTAGCTTTCATGAAAAATTTAAAAGCAGGCTGCTAATATTTCATTGTTTAAATATCCATTTTTTCTTTTAATTAATTTAGGTTGTTATTCTTGTTTAATTTATTATATCCACCATTACGTATTTTCTCATGTTTGGATGGTTAACATTGTTGTAATGATTCTTTTGAGCTGGGGGTTTATTTTTTTATTTATTGTTTCTTAATTTACTTTAATTGTTAATGTTTTTCAATTAATATTCTGCTCTGATAGTTGAACTTATTTTACTTCAACTGAGTTCCTTCGATTTTAAATCATTTTAATTATTCAGTTTATAGTAATATAATCAGGGGAATGAATTTCAAATATATGGATAACCAGCCCTAAACCTTCCCCCTCCCCGAATGGCGGGGAACCGAGAAATGATCATCCTAGAACTTGAGAAAAAAACTAATATAAAACGAAACTTATACAGTAATAAAATCATCAATACTAGTATTAACATACACAAATTTGTTTTGCATTCATTTTGAAATATTTTTCTTTTATTACTATCACTTTTATGGAGTTAGCATATCTATCAATAAGAAAAAGTATCCACCTGTTCAAGAAAACTTTTTAAATCGCCCTTTACACAAATGCAAGGCAGTTTGAATACAGATTTTATAATTGTTTTGATACTCATTTTTGAAATTACATACATTATGCATTTTTCAGTCACATTTAGAACAGTATACAAATATATCCTATACTACATAGGATTTACTACAAACAAATTAATTCTCTTTTTCCCCCCTTTTTTTAGACCATAAAAGAATGCAAACTCAAAACATTCCATTTTTTTTAGCGCTGTAAAAGACAAAACTTGACAAATCTTAAATTATTGCAATATCAGTAGTAATTAATTTATATCATATTTCCTTTTAATTTCATACCATATTTCGTTTTATGCAAATGCATTTTTTTTTCATTTGTTATTTTAAATCAATAAGAACTGTACACATTTTGTCCAAATGTTAAATTTATTTCAAGGAAGAAGGGAAAAAAAACAATAATTTCTTGAAAGCACTTTATTTATTATACAGTTATGGTACTTGAGTTATGGATACAAGAAATAATAATTAAGTCTTGTGTTCATGAAGTTTTCCAGTTAGAGGAAACTAGTTTAATCCTTAAAAGTAATGTCATTTTTAATAATGCAAATAAATTTATTGAATTATAAAGTAAAAGTTTTTCAATTTGATTCAATATTTTAAAACATACAAAAGTAATGTAACAAAATTTGATACAACCAAAAATAAATGCCATGGAAAATTTCGATATTAAATCGAACATTACCATCTTTTAAGTAAATGCACATCTCAATTTCATTCTACTTAATAATGAATTTATTGCAAAATAATATCCACATTGAAAAACACTTTTCAACAAATTAACTTAAGAAGACAGCAGTATATTTCGAATATCATGCCCAGTTTCCCAAGGCACTACTGCAGCATTTACATCTTTAGCTGGCATCTTTTCAAGAGACCTTAATAAACGATAACCTACTCTTGCAAAAACATAATCGTTTGGCCTCAATTTAAGAGCTGGACAAACATCATTATGTCCATCGCCTATATACAAAATCCTACAAAACTGAATACCTTCAGACATTTTTTGGGATACATAATTTTGTAAAACTAAACCTTTACACAAATTGGGTGGACACCTGCTACAGCTATTTTGGTTTTGAAATTCCTTGATATGCAAACAACCATCAGCATCAAATTCTGCAGGATTTGTAAATATTTTACTAACAACACCATTTAACTGCTGCTGATGTAAAAAACACTGTATAAAAAACATATTAGCATCAGACAGTATAATTATATCACTACCACCACTTTCATAAATTTCAAGTAACAGATCTTTCATTCCATCTACCATAGGTAATTGCGCTAGACGATTGATATAATCTTCTTTGGTAACATTTTTCTTTCGTAAATATTTAAACAGTTCTCTCATGTACGTTGTCCATCCATTTGGCACTTTAGATAAATTTTCAATGTCCTCCGGGATACCTTCACCATTGGCTAATGCTTTCATCCAAAGGTCAGTATTACAGTCAACCAATGTATGGTCAAAATCAACACAAACTAAAATTTGCTGGATCTCCATCTGTAAAATAATTGTTTTAAATATATAGAATTTAAAAGCAACTGAATGTTAAAAAAATATAATTTGAAATGCAAAGTTATACATTATATTGAAAAATTAGAGCGTTTTATTTTTTTCTTCTTATTTTAAATCTTTTGTTTATAAGAGAATAAGAAAAGTGTCCTTTTGAACTTTGGCAAGTGACACCCTTGCTTCGTCAGTTGGGTCTTCAATTGTGTCTTTTCTTTTCTCCCCCTCAAGTCACTTGTTTTAAAATCACGATTCTCTATTTATTATTTCTTATGAAAAGTTACAATTAGATTGAAGTGGATTTATTAGGTTATTGTAAAGCATAATAAGGCTACCTACTCAAGGGAAGGCACGTTCTCTTGAAGGACGTTTTAAGCAAAATTGACTCATATTCACATTACACATGAAGAAAACCATGCAGCCAACCTGTTTGCCTGTTTGAGCTACCAATATTTAGTGGTCTAATCTACTTGGCAGCTAGTGTGTCTTACAGTTAGAAATGAACAATTTACAATGAGAATAATTCACACTGATTTCTGAATATGCACGCAAACTATGCATTTTTCTTTTGTTTTTATGTATGCAAGGTAAACTAATTACAATGTACTAATTACACTTCATTTTCTCAGCATTGCAAGGTAATGAAAATCACAAAAAACTCTTAAAGCTATGTCTTGCTTCTTTGCAATTGAAAAATGTCAAGTTTTCATCATATATATCTATTGCACTTTCTTTAACCAAAACAATACTAAAGTTATCACCCACAATACTTAGCCATAAATTTGGATCAATGATCAATTCTTTTATGCACTGAAGAAATCTATATTCTGCCGACTGCAATGATTTTTCTTTTGTTCCTTGAACTTGAAATTTAACTGCCTATGTCATTCACTACAGAATTTGAAAGCATTTCTATCATTTTTATCAGCTGTTTCTACAATCCCTTCATATAAGTCATATTACAAAACATTCAAGTAGATAGAAAAGCTGTAATTTTTTGATTATCTTCCAGTAAGATTGATTTATTTAAAATTTTTTAAAAATATGTTTTAATGCAAAATTTACACCTTTTTTACTTTTATTATTCATGCACGATGGGAAACATTTTAAAAATCTGACCCCATGCTTGCAACTATATGTGTAAAGAGGCTCTTAAACTGACCCTGGTGACAATTTCAAAAAATGTTATTTTTTAAAATTCATGACATAATATATATTTATTTCCTTATAATTGTACTTATTTGGATTTACATATAAGTTTTTGCATATTATTTCATGGAATCCAAACACATATGATAATTATTAAGACTATAATTATGTTTCAGGCAATCTATTAAAGATTTATATGAAATAATTTAAGAAAAAAAATGAAATTTTATTTTAGTTTGGAGACGATGTGAATAAATTACTTATATTACTCAGGAACTTATAAAAATCTTACATAAAAACTGATTTATCATTTAAAAAATTTAAAGTGTAATGAAACAATCATGGAATTAAGCCTAGAAAGATGTATGCAACTATTTCATTAAAAAGAAAAAATTCTTTATATAATCTATTCTTCAGGTATAACAGATATATGCCTAATATATAATAAAAAGATTAAAGTGTGTTACCTAAATTATCGTTTTCGACTTTTGATTTTAAGAGTTAAACCAATCCCTAGTCAACCCATTACAGTTTACTGCCAACTCTTAAAAAATCCTGGTCAAGAACACAACTTAGATATATTTTAGAGCATAAAATACCAATTTATGAAAGAATAGTAAATTGTTCTATTGAGCTAGTAATGACACTCAACAGGATGAAAAAAAGCATGTAAAATAACAGAAGGATGAAAATCAATGATGATGATAAGAAGAAAGCAACATATTCTATACTAATTTTGATATTTCAAGGATTCAGATGATCTTTTTTTTAAACTTTAAAAAGAAATATTTTGTAAGGATGATGGTACTACTAAATTTTAGGGTTTTAAATACTGAAGATTCAAGACAAGAGATCATGGCTTAAATTCACACTCCAGAGCCCAGCTTCAGTACTTTTCAATTTATGAGCAAAATTACAACCAGAACTTCAATTAAGTTAGGTCTGGTATACTGTCGTGTAACTTAATCATGCTGTAGAAGAAAATTTGGCTAATAATGCAACTCTAACTGTTAGTAAAACTGATATTAGTATTAGCTACTAAATGGATACCTCACTTTTCTTTTCCTCACCTTTGTAAGAAAACCTGACTACTTGAGGAACAAATCAATCACACTGAAATATCTCTTCTGGAAGAGGAATATTTATGCATTCTACCATGTGATCAAGATTTAGTGAATTAGACCAAAATAATAATTTTAACTGACTAACAAAAATACTGTTCAAAATTTCCCTCCCTTTTATGTAGCAAGGTTTTTCATTAGTTTAATCATTTTGCACTTGTTTTCCATTTCATTTTTAGAATGCATTAACTTATCATTACTCTAAGTATTACTAATTTTATTAATTTAAAAATATTTTTATTTATCATTTTGCATTTTAATTAATTTTAACTACTCATCATTTATTTATTTTTCTTTATCTTGTTTTGTTTGATTTTCCATTCAGCTTCAACACTTCTAATTATGGAAACTGAACCTTGGAAGAGATGACTATTTACAAGAATAACATGATACATAAGAATACTGCGGATTAAAATAATAACAATAATAGTATAAGAAATTTTAGATTAATTAAAAAAACTTAGCAATGATAATTAGTAAAACAATTCACACAACACATGAATTCAGAAATATTAGTAACAAATGGTGCAGATGACCACTCAATTCTTCTACGTAAGTATAAAAAGTAAGAAAAGTAACAAGTGAATTTGAAACTAAAGGATGTAAAAATTTTTCAAGCTGCAAGAAGACATGCAATTTCACAATCTTACAAACATATTTATTAATAAGTAAGTGCAGCTACAAAATATATTTTTGATTACATGAGTCAGGTAATTAATTCAGCAAAGTGCTTTATTTGAGCCATACAGAAGTAAAAAATTAATAGATTTTTTGAACTTTTTAAAACTTAAATGTCAAAGCACCTGATTAATTCCTAACTTTTTATAGCCATGGTAAAATTTCCTAATAATGAGGATTAACACTAGTATAAATGACAAGATTGTTTACTTTTCAACTTAAAATTGACACGTACATTCTCTGAGCATAATTCTTCTTTGTACAATTTTGATATAAAACTTAAAATTTGTTTGTAAAGTTCCCCCTAAATGAAAACTCTTTTGAGAACTTTTTTTTCATGAGAGAGAAAATGATGTATTGACTAAAGGGGGGGGGGAAGAGAACGAGTTTAGTTATATTTTATAAAAACTGTTTTCAGATTTTCCTTATTATTTAAATCTTATTTATATTCACACGATAAATGCAAGCTGTTTACCAATTTAATAACTTTTAAAGGCAAATGGATTCATTGGCAATATTGTATTTTATATTTAGTTTTCCAATAGTAAAAAGCAAGTTCTTTGTTGGGGTTTGAAGAAAAAAGTACAACAGAAAACAGCTAAGAAGCATGAAAAACAGCTGTTAAGTATGAGAAACTTCTACTAGTATGAGAGAGATGTAAATAATTAACGTCAAAAACAGAACTTCTTTTATTTAGCAGCATCAGCAACCTATCTATCTCTTTGTCTATGTATTTATTCATTCTTCAGTCTTTTAATATAAATGTGCAACTAACTATTACCCAACCTATCTGTCTATGTAACTGTGCATCCTGACTACAGTGAAGACCTAGCTAAAAGAATCGAGACTTGGATTAGTTGACAGTGTTTTTTAGATTCAACTTTAATATAAAGATATATGAGGATAAAATTGCTGCATCTAAGTTTGTTATTTCATCCTCATTACCTAGTATGTTAGAATAAACCATCTCAGCGGAAGGGTAGAAGAAGCTTTGAAAAAAAAACTTTTAGTAACTGATCCATCTGAACCCTGAGACTGCAATTAATTGATGCAATATTACAACCACATCTGACCAGATATTTTATTTTAGAAAAGAATGTCTGGGATACAGGCAAAGATGCTTCTGTGAGAAATGATCATTATTCTATACATGGACAGGTAAGGACTTGAAAATAAATATCATTCTAATAAATGTATTCGATCAATTATGTTCAAATTGATGACTTGTTAACATAATTCTCTTTACCCAAAACACTGGAATGAATATATTATTTTGAAAATTAAATATTTTAAAGCATTTGCAAAACAAAACAAGATTAATGCATTGTATGAACTGTTTAGAAATTGAAATAACTAATTACAAGATAAAGTCCACAAATTTGAGAATATCCGAGAAAGCAGGTTTATAACTGTTCTTGGCCTTAGGATATGGGCATGTTACAGATGACACCACAAATCTGCCCAGATGCATCCCAATTTTAAAGAAGAATCCCCCCTCCCACAGGGACATATCCAAGAACTCCCTCTTCTCTTCCCCTTTCACCAACACCTCTCAACAGGACTTTTGGCTTAACAGTATTTTAAGTGTTTCTATGCCACAAAGATACTGTACCCCAGGCATGTCAAATTTAGTATCTCAAGTTAGTCAAATAGTTATCAGTGTACAATAATGCAGGCCACAAGAGAAAATATGTCATTTTCAAACTTAATGGTGTAATTTATAAAGGGAGCAAAAACAAAAAATCCTAATTAATTCTGTAATTTTCTTTAAAAAGTTGAAGGAACATAAGGAAATTCTGGTAGTAGATGAATACTTGTTATTTTTCTAAGACAGTTTCTGTTAATCAGCTTTTGGATGTCTAGAGACATGCAGCTCAGACAAGCGACTTTCAAAATAAAGGTCAGATAATTGCCTATTAACCTAGATCTTGCTGGAGAGTTGTTTCTTTTCATAAGAGAGAAAGGTTGTTCATACGTGCTATTAAACATGAAAATCATCTACAATGCAGATTTGCCATTTTTTGAAAACTTTACAGACAAGTATTTGTAAAATTCGCAGATACCTATTTCACTGAGTTTTTTTATTTAGACCTCAACCGAACTGAACTTCTGTTAATTCCAACTTTAAATGTGTAAGCAAGCTTCTCTTTTCTTATTATATGGCTTTATAGCATAATTAGAATGCACATTCTACTAGCAATTAGAAGGACTGGAGTTTGAGTTACAGAAAGGACACTGCTGAGTTTTCATGTTTCCTGCATCGCAATAAGCCTAGTGACTTTGCGAATAGGTTTGTACTTACTTGATGTTGACTGAGAAAATATTTTAAAGAGACCATTCTGAAGAATCCTTTTTAATACCCAAGACTGTGTACCTGCCTCAATATTACACGAATTCCGATTTTTGATATAACTATATTTTTAGCTATTTTTTAAGGGTGAAAAGAGGGCTGCATAAAATTTATTTAA
>KK121053.1:0-31662 GCA_000611955.2 Stegodyphus mimosarum
AGTTTAGAGTTCGATTTCCGCGTGACTCCGAATTATCCTTAATTTATGGACATGAGTGTAAATCGTCCATTACACTTTCCAAGTCCATAAAATCATCCTCCACAGAAGGCGTTTCTTGGTTTATCAAAGAAGGTCCGTAACTCTTCCGTTTCTTAATGGGTAATTTATAATCTTCATCATCATCATCCTCGATCGTGATAACTTCAATGTCTCTGTTGCGAGGAAGAAACTTGTTAGCCTTCCATATATTATCTAAATGGAATTTATTACCTAGATCGTTTACTTGAAATGTTGTATAGGATCTTGGGGTTTGGAAGCCCCCTTTCAACAGCTCTCAAAGAATTAATGGGCACCTGTCTACAAGAAACTGGCTCTTTTGTATAGTAAGAATGAGATAATGGGTTTTCGGTGGAATTGCATTATACCCGGAAGGTCTTAACACATATCTTTTAAATTTTTTCTCATTGATCGCTTTAAACTCCTTGGCAATTAGATTTAAATTGGTGGATTCATAATAGAGGATCGAGGAGGCTGTGGTTTGATAAATATGAACTTCGTCCTCGGCTGTTGCTCTTAGTCCAAACGTGAAATAACTCTTCGTGAGAAAATATTTTTCCATCGGAAACTCATTCTGAAATCTGTATATTTCCGTCCCGTTTGAATGGGTCGTCTTAGAGCTTGATCCATCCGGTCCCAAGAGAAGGGCTGGCAATCTTTAGTCTCTTGACTGTCCACCAAGTTCCTCTCCATATTTTGAGTGAGTGATTCCGACGATTCCGCAACATGTTTAAAGTAAATACTGACTTTGTTATCCGGTAAATAAGGAATAAATTTGGTACAATGAGTAGCCAGAAAGACTTTTAGATTTCCAATTTCAGAGAGCGTCTTCAAATAACCAGCACTCGAAATAGCATGGGTCGGAAAAACATCTACATATATATAAACAGCGAACCAAGAGCCACTTTTAGATATCATGGAGATCACCACGTGTATTCCTTTCAGATATAAAAATTATAGAATTTCGTTCTTTATCACCCAAGGAGTTGTTTACTTGAAAGCCTCGGATGTTTCGAAATGTGTGGGTTATAATTTAGTGGGTCTCACGATGTTGCAACAATATCTGAAAGATGAAAATGTTTTAACGGCTCATGAAATTTCTATCTTGGATGAACGAATTTTGTTAATGAAACGAGCTAAATATCAATCCACAACCGTTTTTCTAACCCACTCGCAAATTAATAGTATAATGGATCATCTTAAGAAGAAAAAGAAGATTGAATGTAGCGATTGGTTGCACAAAATCCTGCACGAATCCCTTTTCAAGACCGATGATTATTATATTTTCTACAATGATCACCTTAAGCCTTCCATAAATTTTGAAAAAATTGTTGAAGAAGAAAAGATTAAATGATTGAAGCCCATAGTTCCATTAAAAGAGGAAACTCCTACAACTTTTCTAGAGAAAGCTATTCAAACAGATGCTATAGTATTTACCATTTTCATTGGAGAAACCACGTAAGGTTTTCAAAAGGATTTTAGAATTATATTTTAGGAAAATTTCTCAGATTACATAAAAAAATTTTTTGTTAATTTTATAATGTCTTTAGACATTATAAAATTAACTTTTCCCTTTTTGGATTCCATTGGAAATCTGCAAAGAATGGAATCCAATTTTAAGAATTGGCCAAGAAAGGAATCCAATTTTAAGAATTGGAAATATGCCAAGAAAGGAATCCAATTTTAAGAATTGGAAATATGCCAAGAATGGAATCCAATTTTAAGAATTGGAAATATGCCAAGAAGGGAATTCTAGCATATCTGTGTTACTGTTACCAAACGCCTTTTTTATTTCTGTTGTTGGTTAGATATTCCAACAAAAAGACCACATCTGAAAAGCACTGCCATTCCAAGCTTGAATTTACCAGTATTTTCCACTGATAATGTACAAGCTAGGGCGGAAAAGGGCTCATGAAAGATACAATACCATAATTTAGTAACTTTATGATTATCATTATTTTATTTTAAAGTTCTGTGGATAAAAGTTATATGAATATTTTTAGTCATTTACTTTGGATATATAGTTTTTTCTTTTTAAAATTCAAAAAGATTACATATTAGAGTTTAACTATGCAGTTAAAATAGAAGATATTAAAAAAAATTACCTTATTTCATAAAATCTTATTTGTATTTCAGTATGAAAGGCTAGTGAGCTAAAAAGTCTCGGTACTGTTCTGTAATCGGAATCAGAGTCATTGCCAAATGCTTTGTTAAACTCGCCAAAAGATTAGTTCATATGAAGTCGCTATATGTTTACTTTTAAATTTGTTAAAATATTTACTTTAAAAAAAATGTCAAAAAATGCGTTTTTGAAACTGACAACGAGCATGCAAATTCTAAACATATAATGATAACTTGTGTTTTAGTATTATTGTATTTACTATGGATATGAAAATTAGGGACTTACCTAATGATGAAATAGCTTCTATACAATTTCGTCAGATGCAAGGAATTATTCACTTTGAAAGAAAGTACATGAAAAACTATAAAACGAAGTTCTACTTCAGTTGAAGGAAACACCGAAATGGAGATGTGACATGCCAAGGGAAAAAAATGGGTTACATTCTCAAAATTGGTTTGATGTTTCAAAATTTTGAAGTCTCAAAATTGGTTTACTTAAGTTTGATAAGTATCAACTTGATATAAGACACTGCACTCTTGTTGATTGGAACAGTTGCATAAGGGAAGTCTGTGGCCATGCTGTAATGTCTAGACTATGATTAAAATAGGCAGCACTGGTAATATTGTCGAAGTTGACAAAAGTCTGTTTCCTCATCGGAAAACAACGTTGATTGTAACCTTCCACCTCAGTGGGTGTACTTCAGGATTTGCTGAGAAACAAAAGAATATTATGCCTAACTACTTTGCTTAAATTTATTGAAGAAAATATTATTGATGGCACTATTATATATTGAGACTGTTGAAAAGGATATAATACTCAAGAACGAACAGAGGCCAGATCTGAACATTTCTGCATTAACCATAAATATAAATTTATTGATCTTGATACTGGTTGTGATAGGGCAGTATGAAATAAACTTCAACGCAGCGCTGATCATAACCAAGTAGATTCATATTTAATTGAGTTTACGTGGCAGTAAAAGCATCCTAAAACACAAATAGTAATTTTAAATTATATGCGTAAATTATTTTAAATTATATGAGCAATTTCATGGCTCTGTATTAATCTCACTTCGCTAACCAAATTTGTTTTTTCCTGATTTCTTTCAGAAGTTGTTCAATTAACATTAAACATTTCTAATTTTATTAATGTGTGTTATTTTTCCCCATTAATTTTTCTTCAATTTTATCGTATTTTTTATGCTTCGAATTTTTTGACAAATCTGAATCAAGTCCCGATGACTGAACAGTACCAAAGTTGTTGTTGTACCAAAGTCCTGTTGTTGCCGCTGAGGTACATCTTCCGTGGAAGTGCGTCTCCCCGGATCCTGGAAAAAGTCTTTAAACATTTCCATTTCATTACGGTCATAATAGGATTTCAGCTGATCCACATTGGCAGTAATTTTCTCCCCGTTTTCTTTCTTTAATTTCAATTAAATTTACTACATTCGTCAGTATTTCTGCATAAAATTATGATATGACTATTTATCCAGCACCTTGCTGTGTAATACCAAAACCGTTTATTCTGGACATAGAAAATTTAGAACCTTCTAAACGGATGCTTAGTCCAATATTTTAAATTGTATTAAATTTTATTCACCAACATTTTAGCCAATCCATAGTTGTCTTTAATGGTATTGTGCCCTTCTTAATACCTTTAAATATACTGAAATAGTATCCGTGAGCTAAACCTGAAATTGTTTTACATATGCATAAGAAAATATTAAATGGCACTTTTAACATTCCTTTCTCTGTAGAAAAAAAAGTGCTGCCTCTATTATCAGAAAAGATTCTGAGTTACAAAGTAGTACAAAGGAAGAAGCTAGAAATACAGCAGTTGAAGCTTTGCTTAATCTTACAAGGTTGGTTTATATATGAAACTATTTGATTTATTCTTTTTACTGCATCATAGTTTCATTAATTTACTATATGAATACATATTCTTTATTCTCCAGTACATAACATTTTTTGTTTGTTTTAATTTTCCAGTATGCATTTCACATCTGATATGGAAGGAACATCACCAGATTCCGACGATTTTGCTAGAAATGTAACACCTAAAGATCAGCCACAATTTTTAAACATGTTACATTCTTTAAAAGATCAAAGTACTCAAGTATCTAGTGGTGATTTTGTAACCCAAATATTAATCCCCACTGATAAATTATCATCAAAGCAATTAAACAGTCTAACAGGTTTACATTCTGTAAAACTCCTAGAGCAGTTAACAGAATATGTCCAAATGGAGTTACAATCTGCTCCAAAACGATGCATGTCCATCAAAGACAGGATTATGCTTTCCTTAATGAGGATGAAGTTAAATATCAGCTTTGTTGTTTGCCTACTCATCAACTACATGTAAAGTCATTTTTAGTGAAATAATACATGTGTCAGGACTGTGTGTTCGATGCGTACTCTTGGCGAACATATTCGTGAAGTAAACTAAGTCCTGATCTTGAACAGGGAGCTGAATGTAGCTATGTTCCGTGGTAGAATACTGTGATTAAGTGGTAGAATAAATACACGAAAGAAGGATTTAAAATCCTCTTTAATTAAACCACAATTATATATAACCACTTCCCAACTCGGAAAGGATAACAGAAAATAATGACCGCACTTGGGTCTAAACTGAACAATCACCTAAACTGAACAATCAAATCATTTAAACTAAAGTTAAATAGAAACTAAGTAACCGTTGCTCACAGAGCTATAAACTCGAGGTTGGCCTCTAAATGATCAGTGGTGCGTAGCAAGATTTAGCTAATACTAACGCACTTAGATTATTTCAATAAGTAATAGCGCAACAGCGCTAAGGCTTAAAATTTAAATACTAGCTAGTCAGGCGAAGGTCGAACAGAGCAGCAGTGATCTGAGACTAAAAGCTCTCTCACACCGAGAAGTTCCTCGCTAACCTCAAATACCAAACTTGGCTCCACTTCAAATTAGCATAAAGCTGAAACTCGCGCTTATTCTAATGGGAAGTTGAAATAAGAACAGATAGGAAAGGCAAATTAAAATAAAACTTTGTTAGTTAAAATAAAACCTTACATACTTCGGCCGGACATACTTCCCGCCTTACATACTTCCCGCCAGAATTGGCAAAAATTGAACTACTGTGGTCCAAACGGACCATGTTGAAACTTTGCGATTCTAGAAATACTCAAAAGTTAACTCTTCCTAACTTAGGCCAACCTTTACAGCAAAATAGAATTTCTTGGCCATTTACAGACGAAAACTTGATTTTTACATAAAACTTCATCTGTTTTTGGTAATTCCTTACTCTCGTCTGAGTCCTTCCAGCAAAATCTGGAAGGAAAGAAATTTTAGTATAACATAATAACACTAAGTTCTAGGTAACAGACTTCTTTTCTTACCCGTGTAAATTCTCGCACACACATTATCATTCAAGCAAAATTAAATTCTTCCCCCAATGCTCTCCACGGCGTTGGATGAAAAGCGAACCGCAATAGCGGGTTTTTTTTGTTCGGGGGTGTTCGACTCTACCACCTACGATCGACTAACGTTAGTTAGAACTTGACATATCGAGACCTCAGAAGACACCCTATAAAACAGCTAAACCTGAGGTTCTAACTAACTTCATGTCTATCACTTTAAGTGTATTTGGTGGAGAGCCTACTAATACTTGCATTCTATTACTTCTGTCTCGCCTTTTCATGCATACAATTCGTAGTTTGCACAAAGAAAGCTTCATTGAAAGTTAACTTTGCACCACCTAACGTGCATTGATGCCATAAATCCATTTTGTTACATTTTATGAAACTTTTAACAATTGCATACAAATCACAAGATACAATAAGTATGTTAAATTTCTAAGTTTACCGCAAGTGGTTCACATTCTTTTTTTTTTTTCAAAGTTCTTTTCTGAAACATCGCATTACACTGAAATAATAGTCATTCAAAGTTCTTTTCTGAAACATCGCATTACACTGAAATAATAGTCTGTAGACTAAATCGTGTTTTCCTTCTACCGACTTTTCATTCTAGAAATTTACAAGTCTTTCGACAAAGCATAATACAAAAACATTTAGTTAACATTCTCGCAGCGATTCATTGCTTTTCCAAGACAAATATATTCACAGTGCTTCAGAATCTACTTTACAAACATTAAGTAATTTTAAATCTTTGCAGAATTACAATTTTAAACAAAAACATCTTTCAAGATAAGTAATCATTTATAGCACACTTGCCGTAAAAATCAATCTCGCTTGATTTAAAAAGAGACCCTGCAACTTGCAGTAATACTCGAAAATTAACTAAACGTTGGAATAAGAAATACCACTTATCTTGTTGTAGTCAGCCATTCTTTTCTTGGCCCAATCCTTGAAAGTTGGAAACACTGTCGCTTAGGCCAGTCTCCTTGACTTTGGTCGCTGACCGTTGCCCTCTTGTTGTTCCTCCGCCTTTCTTTTAGGGGTCCTTCTTTCCATTCTGGGATACTTGCCCTGGGGAGGAAGTTGATCCACTCGACGTTTGTTCGGCAGGGTCCTCTGTTCCTGGGCCCTCGTTCGTCGCTGCTCCGGGTTCCTGCTGTATTCCGGACGTTGATCCTCAGGCTGCAACCAGGGCTGCTTGCTTCTCAGGCTCCTTTCCGATGTTTCGGCTATCCTCTTGACTACTTTGGGCTGGCCTTGTCCATTGTGCTTTGGTCTTTTGTTAATTGTCGAACTTCTATTATCCGAATTCTTTCTTTTCAATCCATCTCCTCTGGTGATTTTCCGTTTCTTGTTTCTTCTACTTTGTTGAGAGGGGGCTTTCTGTTTCTGGCCTTTCGTTGCAATTGTTGCTGGTTTCTGTTGTTGCCGCTGAGGTACATCTTCCGTGGAAGTCCGTCTCCCCGGATCCTGGAAAAAATCTTTAAAGATTTACATTTTATTACGGTCATAATAAGGTTTCAGTTGATCCACATTGGCATTAATTTTCTCGCCGTTTTCTTTCTTTAATACTACTACCGTTTGGGTGATTTTCTCGATAAGGAAAGGACCTTCAAAACGCGGAAAAAATTTCCCCACCCTTTCTTCTGGGGCATTTGATAAAGCATGTTTGACTTTCAGCACCTCATCTCCAACTTTATACTTCATCTCTCTTCTCTTTTTATCGTAATAATATTGTTGTTTCCTCTGGGCTATTTATGAATTTCTGAATGTCATTCATTTTAAATTCTTCTACCCTTTTCTGGGCAAAGAAAAGTTTGTCTAACGGTGTCAAAATCTTTCTTCCAAGAAACAGTTCCGCGGGTGTTTTCTGCGTTGTGTCGTGTTAGGCAGTTCTAAGGGCAAATGCAAATTCATTGATATGGCTATCCCAGGTAGAGTGATAATTCTTAACGTAACTTCGAATGATTTTCATTACGTTGCTATTAACCCGCTTCGTTATGTTTGACTGCGGACGATACGGGACCATCTTTAGGTGACGTATGCCCAGTTTTGCACACAATTCCTCAAAAATATTACTAACAAATGGGGACCATTGTCGGAAATAACTTTTAGGGGCGCCCCGTATTTTAAAATATACTTATTTAAAATTGAATCTACTACAATTTTTGCAGACGCGCGTTTTAACGGAATCAAGTCTAACCATTTGCTAAAATGGTCCACTATAACTAAAAGATATCGGCTTTTGTTAACTTTATTTCGAGGATAAGGTCCCAATAAATCGATCCCTATTATTTGATTTGAGAACACTGATTTAACACTATTTAAGAACCCGGCCGGCCGGAAATTAATACAATTATTAAATTGGCATGTTGGGCACGACTGGACATACGCCCTAGTAAACGTTCCCAGTTTGGGGAAGAAAACTGCCTCGCGAACTCTTTCGACAGTTTTTCCTATGCCCAAATGGCCAGAAATGGCCGAATTGTGCAGTTCCTCTAATACATTATATCTAATGCCAGCTGGGATAATCGGTCTAAACTCGTGGTTTTCATTAGTCGTTTTGGTATAAAACAAAAGTCCATCAATTAGTTCGTAATTTGCGGCCCTATTTCTTATCGGCACAATATCCGGATGACTGAAATTCTCAGGGTCGGCCAAATAATTGTATATATTTTTGAACTCCGGATCTTTTCCCAGTTCGGCTTTACTGTTTCACGAGAATCTAATACTTTGGGTACCAGCATGGCTATTCTAACCGTATTTCCATTTTGATCCAAATTAATTCTGCTTGAAGTATCTGCCACAACATTTTCCTTTCCCGGCGTGTGTTTAATTACTAGATTATATTCTTGTAATTTAAGTGCCCACCTTATTAATCTGGGTGATAAATGTTTTCCAGAGTAGAGTCTGGTGACCGCAGCGTGGTCGGTGTAAACAGTTACTGGAGAGCTTCCAAAGAAAACACGAAATTTATGCACTGCTGATAACACTGCGAGAGTTTCCCTTTCCTTGGCCGAATAGTTTCTCTGGGTTTCATTTAACGTTCGACTTAAAAAGGCCACGGGTTGCCTATTTTGAGAAAGCACTGACCCAATCGCAAAATCTGAAGCGTCTTCTGAAATTTCTAGTCCTTTATCCCCCTCCGGAAATCTTAAGACGGGGGTTTGAGTCAATGGGTCTTTCAGTTTTTGAAATGCCAAGTTGGCTTCTGCTGACCACGAAAACCTAGCTTTCTTCCTCTTCAATTTCAGCAGAGGCTCAGCTATTTTGGCAAAGTCTTTAATGAAGGACCGATAGTATGAACACATACCAAGAAACGACGCTAACTTCTTCGCTGTTTTAGGAACAGGATAATTTTTAATAGCTATTATCTTTGACTGATCCGTTTCGATTCTATTCTGAGAAATTTTAAACCCTAAATAACGTAACTCTTCTGCGGCAAATTTACATTTGGACGCATTTATCTTCAAACCAACTTCGTTTAACAATAAAAACACTTTTCTTAAATCTTGTAAGTGTTGTTCTAAACTATTACTCGTAATTATAATATTGTCCAAATATATGAACGTACTTTTACCAAGGACCGGTCTTAAGACGATGTCCATACATCGTTGGAAAGTTGCCGGCGCGCCAGATAAACCAAAAGGCATCCTAAGAAATGCGTATGTGCCAGACTTAGTTATGAAGGCGGTCTTAGGGACATCTTCGGATTTTACCCCAATCTGAAAATAGCCACTCGTAAGATCTAATGTAGGCATATACTTTGAAGAGGTAATATTTCGAATTATCTCTTCGGTTATCGGCAAGGGATATACAGGATATTTTGTGATGGCGTTAAGCCTTCTGTAATCTATAGTAAAACGCCACCGCTTCGGGTGCGTAATCGGATAATCATTATTTTTCTTGCATAAGACTGCTGGGCTACCATAACTGGTAGAAATCGGAGTAATTGTCTTATTTTTCAACATTTCCTTAATATGGTATTCAATTACTTCTTCTTCTTTTACCTTATCATAACGGTAAGGCTTTTGCATTACTGGTTGGACGTCCCCCGTTTCTATGTCGTGATTCGTCACCTGCGTGAAACCGCTAAATAAATTTGAAAACTCACTTACCAATGCCTGCAGTTTTTCTTGCTCTTCTGCCGGTAAGTGCTGTAACTCCAGCTGCGGGGGTTTATCATTCTTCTTTTCCACTGGCTGCATGGATATTGTTAACTTTCCTCCTTGAAAGTCTATTTTCGCTTCTGCCAATCTAAAAATATCCACACCCAGAATAATACATGTTTGCAGGTTTCGCACAATATAAAATAAAATTTTTACCTGCTCGTCGTTGATACGCACAAAAAGTGAAACTTTTCCTAAGCATCTACACTTCTCTCCTTGGGCCGCTATGATATTCGTGTCTGTTGCACTAAAATTTCTATAACGGCGAAAGTGCTTCTTGAAAAATCTCTCCCTGATAAAGCTGCTGTAGGGTCCTGTATCCAAAAGAGCGGTCACCGGTATGTTGTTAATTAAGACTTCAATCTTCGGTAAACTTAAATTTTTTACAACCACGATGTTTAAACAAATTGTGGAAGGATTTTGCGACGCTTCGGACTTCTTCACCTTCCTTGAAGAAATCCATCTTAGTTTAAATCCTTTTTCTTATTCTGGTTGCCTTCTGCGTCTTTGCCCGTTTTTCGATTAAAATCTCGTCGTTCGCTGCTCGACTTAGGAGATACATCTTTCTTCGGCCATTGCTTCGCCTTATTTCCGTAATTCTGATTTTGCTTCTGCTGGGGTCTTGGCGTATTCCCCCGATTTCTTCGCTCAAATTGGCGACGTCGTTCATTGTCTGCCGTTCTTCGACTTTCAAATTGTACGGCGAGCTCGAATAATTTATCTAAAGTCGTTGGGTTTCTTAGCTGGATAAAATCTTGAACTTGAGGCAGTAGCCTAGGAAGTATAATTTGAATAATTTCTGGATCCGGGCGACTTCCATACAAAAGCTTGAAAACTTGGATTTTTCTCAAGATAAAATTTGACAAATCTTCAATCTTTTCTTGATAACTGCTAAAACGTTCCGCCTCCAGTCTGGCTCGATCTCGTACTATAGGAAATGCTTTCACCAAGGAATTTTTAAAATTTTCATATGTGGGGCTTCCAGGTTCCCCCAAAAGATTCTTTCCAATACACTTGAACCAATTTAGCGCTTGGCCCTTCAAAGCGCCGGTGGCAAGAGTGACTTTCTGAAATTCGTGGACTGAATATAACATGAAGTGGGCGTCTAGTTTGTCCAGGAAATTAATTACGGCTAACTTGCCGTCAAAACTTGCCCCTGGCTTAATGGCTGCCCGCACGGTTTGTACTATGTGGCCAAATCCTTCTAGGGCAGGAGGTGATATCTCAGGGTTCTGCACAGGTACTGCGGGTATCTCAGGTTCATCTTCCTGTCTTTCAGGCCATCCTCTCATTTTTCTTCTTTGGGTGCCAGTGTCAGGACTGAGTGTTCTATGCATACTTTTGGCGAACGTATTTGTAACCATATCAAAGTCGTGATCTCGAACAGGGAGCTGAATGCAGCTATGTTCTGTGGTAGAATAACTGTGGTTAAGTGGTAGAATAACCACACGCAAGGGGGGTTTAAAATGATTTAATTATTAACCTACTATTATGCTCACTATTTTTATTAACCTACTATTTATGGTCACTTCCCAACTCGGAAGGAATAACATAAAATAATGACCGCACTTGGGTCTAAACTGAACAATCAAATAATTTAAAATAAAGTTAAGTAGAAATTAAGTAGTCGTTGCTCTCAGAGCTATAAACGCGAGGTTGGCCTCTATGCTAAAATATCAATGGAGCGTAACAAGACTTAGCTAATACTAACGCACTTAGATTACTTCAATAAGTACTAGAGTAATCGCGTTAAGGCGTAGAACTTAAATACTAGCTTGTCAGGCGAACGTCAGACAGAGCAGCAGTGATCTGAGACTAAAAGCTCTCTCACACTGAGAAATTCCTCGCTAACCTTTAAATACAAACTTGGCTCCACTTCAAATTAGCATAAAGCTGAAACGCGCACTCATTCTAACGGGCAGTTCAAATAAGAACTTACAGGAAAGAGAAAATTAACATAAAACTTTGTTAGTTTGTCAGGACTTAGTGTTCTGTGCATGCTCTTTGAGAACATAGTAAATTCTGTAAAGGGTTCTTATCCTTACGTTCTAAGTCCTGAACTGGAACAGGGAGCGGAAGGTACGCTATGTTCTGATGTAACTGCTGGGCTGGAGAATAACTGCACGTGAAGGGATTTGAAATCCTCTTTTATTAATTCACTATTAATAACAAACCTCCCAATTCGGGAGAGATACAGAACGTAACAGACCACACTTTGGTCAAACTTAACAATCAAATAAATTTAAATGAATTAAAATAGAACTTAAATTAAACGTTGCTTCGCAGAGCAATTCGCGGAAGTTGGCCTCTACCGAAAAGGGTGCGTAGCAAGGTATACTAAATACTACCGCACTTTAATTTATTTTACAATGCAATCACGTAGTAAGCACTATGGCTTATAAATTTAAACTGCTAGCTGGTCAGGCGAACGTTGAGCAGCGTGACCGTGATCTGAGGCAAAGCTCTCACACACCGAGAGGTTTCTACCTCTGGCTTAAATAGTGCTTGGCTGAACTTCAAAAATTAGCATAAGCTAAAAACGCGCGCTTCTTCTGACAGGAAGTTGAAGCAGAGAGGAGATAGAAAAGATTTAAATTAAAATAAACTTGGTTAGTTTAACTAAAACCTTACATACTTCCCGCCAGAATTGCGATAGTTAAACTACTTTGGTCCAAACGGACCATGTTGAAAACTAGCAATTCTAAATAGTCGAAAATTTCACTGTTCTAAACTTAGGCCAACTCTTACAAGGCAATATATGTTTGTGTAAAATACAGACGAAATTTTCTGGAACAACAATCTTCAACATTTTTTTTTTCAAGTCTTATTCTTCAAACAGTCTTACTCCTTCCAGCAAAATCTGGAAGGAAAACAACTTTAGTATGACATAATAACAGAATAATTCTAAGTGGTACAAATCCTTTTTTTTTTTTTCTGTGTAATTTTGCACACACACATTATCATTCAAGCACAATTAAATTCTTCCCCCGTATGCTCTCTCACCGGTGTTGGATGTAAAGCAAACCGCCATTGCGGGTTTTTATGTGTTCGGGGGTGTTCAACTCTTCCACCTACAATCGACTAACATTAGTTAGAACTTGACATACGAGACCTGAAAAAAACGCCCTATAACCAGCTAATCCTAAGGTTCTCACTAGCTTTATGTCTAACACTTTAAGTGTATTTGGTGGAGAGCCTAATTAACACTTGCATTCTAAAATAGTGAATCTTTAACTTTTCATGCATACAAATTCGCAGTTTGCACACAACATTCACATTAATATTGCACTTAACGTGCATTGCTAGCATAATATTATTTGTTACATTTCATAACACATTAACAATTTCACAGCAATCCTGAAATGCAAATAGAAGTTAAATTTCTAAGCTTACAGAAATATAGGTTAAATTTCTAAGCTTACAGCAAGTGCTTCCTATTCCTTTCTCAAGGTACTTTCTTGAAATATCAAATTACATTGAATTAATAGTCTACAGACTAAATCGTGTTTTTCAATTTTCCGAATTTTCATTCTAGACATTTTACAAGTCTTTAGACAAAGCGTCGTACAAAATCATTTAGTTAACATATTCTTTTCAGCAATTCATTGCTTTTACAGAATTAATCTATTTACAAAATTAAGTAATTTTAAATCTTTAAGAATTACAATTTCTTTTAACAAAACATTTTACTTTCCATATGAGAACTTATCGCTCACTTGGCGTAAAAGTCAACCTCGCTTGAGGTAAAATCAGTCCTGCAACTTGCAGTATACTCAAAAATTAACTAAACTTTTGAATACGAAATTGTACTTATCTTATTATGATCGTCCATCCTTTTCTTGGCCCAATCTTTAAAACTTGAGTAAGTTGTGGCCTGGTTCAGTTTCCTCGTTTTTCGTTGTTCTTTCGGAGCCTGCTCGTCTCTTTTTCTTTTGAAATTCCGTCGTTGTATCCTCGGCAATTTCCTTTGTAGAGGAGGTTGCTCCGCTGGACGTTTGGTGGACTGGGCCCTTCTCTCCTGGGCCCTTGCTCGTTGCTTGTCCTGGTTCCTGCTGTATTCGGGAAGTTGATTCTCAGGCTGCAATCGACGTTTCTTGCTTCTCAGGCACCTGTCCGATGATTCCACAGTTCTTTTGGATACATTGGGCTTCCCTTGCCCATTCTGCTTTCTTCTCTTGGTGCGCTCGTAATTCCGTTCGTAGATTTGTTCACCTGCATCGTGAGACTTTCTTTTGAAACCACCTTTTTGGTTCTTATTTCTTTGTTGGGGGGGAGCTTTCTTCTTCTGACATTTCGATGCCGTTGTAGCTGGTTCCTGCTGTTTTTGCTGACGTATATCTTCCTGGCTAGTCGATTGCCTCGGATCCTGAAACGAATCTTTAAATACAGCCATTTTGCTGCGATTATAGAACGGTTTTATTTGGTCCACATTCGCTTTGAGCGTTTGACCATCATTTCTTTTTAATATAACCACTGCCCCCGTAATTTGTTCAATTGTGAACGGGCCTTCAAAACGCGGAAAAAATTTCCCCACCTTTTCCTCTGGGGCATTTGACAAGTTGTGTTTAATCTTCAACACTTCATCTCCCACATTGTACTTGACCTCTCTTCTTTTTAGGTCATAGTACAATTTCTGTTTTCTTTGGGCCATTTCTATATTTTCCGTCGCTTCCCGTATTAACTTTTGTATATCACTCATTTTAAATTCTTCTGCCCTTTCCTGTACAAAGAACAGTTTATCTAGGGGGGTCAAGATCTTTCTTCCTAAGAAGAGTTCAGCGGGTGTTTTTTGTGTAGTATCGTGTTTGGCGGTCCTAAGGGCAAATGCAAATTCATTTATATGGCTATCCCAGGTAGAGTGATAGTTTTTCACATAACTACGAATTATTTTCACTACATTTCTATTCACCCGTTCCGCTATGTTTGACTGCGGACGATACGGGACCATCTTTAGATGACGTATGCCCAGTTTTGCACACATTTCCTCAAACATTTTACTAACAAACTGAGGACCATTGTCTGAAATAACTTTTAGGGGCGCCCCGTATTTTAAAATATACTTATTTAGAATTGAATCTACTACAATTTTTGCAGACGCGCGTTTTAACGGAATTAACTCTAACCATTTGCTAAAATGATCCACTATAACTAAAAGATATCGGCTTTTATTAACTTTACTTCGAGGGTAAGGTCCAAGTAAATCGATGCCTATTATTTGATTTGGGAATTCTGATTTAATACTATTTAGGAACCCGGCCGGGCGGAAATTAACATAATTATTTAATTGACATGTTGGGCACGACTGGACATACGCCCTAGTAAACTTTTGCAGTTCTGGAAAGAAAACTGCCTCGCGAACTCTCTGAACAGTTTTTCTTATACCTAAATGAGCCGAAATGGCACAATCATGCAACTCTTCTAATACATTCAACCTCATGCTAGCTGGGATAACCGGTCTATATTCATGATTCTCATTAGTAGCTTTCGTATAGAATAACAGTCCGTCAATTAATTCGTAATTTTCGGCCCTATTTCTTATCGGCACAATATCCGGATGATTGAAATTCTCAGGGTCGGCCAAATAATTGTATATATTTTTGAACTCCGGATCTTTTTTGAGTTCGGCTATTACTGTTTCACGAGAATCTAATACTTTGGATGTTAACATGGCTATCTTAATTACACTTCCATTTTCATCTAAGTTAATTCTGCTTAAAGCATCTGCCACAACATTTTCTTTTCCCGGCGTATGTTTAATTATTAGGTTATATTCCTGTAATTTGAGAGCCCACCTTATTAATCTGGGTGATAAATTTTTTCCAGAATAGAGTCTAGTGACCGCCGCGTGGTCGGTATATACAGTTACTGGAGAACTTCCAAAGAACACACGAAATTTCTGTACTGATGCTAACACTGCGAGAGTTTCTCTCTCTGTTGCGGAATAGTTTCTTTGGGTTTCATTTAATGTTCGGCTGAAAAAAGCCACGGGCTGACCATTTTGGGAAAGCACTGCACCAATCGCGAAATCTGAAGCGTCCGCTGAAATCTCTAATCCCTTATCCCCTTCTGGAAATTTTAAGACGGGAGCTTGAGTCAATGCGTCTTTCAATTTTTGAAACGCCAAGTTGGCTTCTGCTGACCACGAAAACCTAGCTTTTTTTCTTTTCAACTTTAGCAGTGGCTCAGCTATTTTTGCAAAGTCTTTAATGAAAGCCCGGTAATATGAACACATCCCGAGAAACGACGATAATTTCTTCGCTGTTTTAGGAACAGGATAATTTCTAATGGCTACTATTTTTGACTGATCCGTTTCGATTCCCTTTTGGGAAATTTTAAATCCTAAATAACGTAACTCTTTTGCGGCAAATTTACATTTAGACGCATTTATCTTTAAACCAGCTTCGTTTAACAATGAAAATACTTTTCTTAAATCTTGTAAGTGTTGTTCTAGAGTACTACTCGTAATTATAATATCGTCTAAATATATGAAAGTGCTTTTACCAAGGACTGGTCTTAAGACGATGTCCATACATCTTTGGAACGTTGCCGGCGCGCCGGATAATCCGAACGGCATTCTAAGAAATGCGTACGTACCAGATTTCGTTATGAACGCGGTTTTGTGTACGTCCTCGGGTTTTACCCCAATCTGAAAATAGCCACTCGTGAGATCTAATGTAGTCATGTATTTTGTAGACGAAATATTTCGAATAATTTCTTCAATTATCGGCAACGGATATACAGGATATTTTGTAACTGAATTTAACTTGCGATAATCTATAGCAAAACGCCACCGCTTCGGGTGCGTAATCGGGTAATCATTATTTTTCTTACACAGGACAACGGGGCTAGCATAACTGCTAGAAATTGGCGTGATGATTTTATTCTTTAACATCTCTTTAATATGATGTTCAATTATTTCCTCTTTTGTCCTATCATATCTATATGGCTTTTGCCTAACTGGCTGAGCGTCCCCCGTGTCAATGTCGTGGTTCACCACCTGCGTAAAGCCTGGTACATCACTAAATAAATTCGCAAAGTGACTTACCAGACCTTGGATTTTCTCTTTTTCCTCTGCTTGTAAATGTTCCAAGTCCAGCTGCGGGGGCTTATCATTCTTCGCTTCAATTGGCTTCATATTTAATGTTAGTTCTCCCCCCTTGAAATCAATTTTTGCTTCTGCCAAACTAAAAAAGTCCACACCTAGAATAATACAAGTCTGCAGGTTACGCACAATATAAAACAGGATTCTTACCTGTTCGTTGTTGATACGCACGAACAATGGTACTTTTCCTAAACAGCTACATTTTTCTCCTTGGGCCGCTATGACATCCGTGTCTCTTGCACTAAAAATTCTGTAACGTCGAAAGTGCTTCTTAAAGAATCTTTCCGATACGAAGCTGCTTTGGGCTCCTGTATCCAAGAGGGCTGTCGCCGGTATGTTGTTGATTAGAACTTCAATCTTCGGCAAACTCAAATTCTTAACGACCACGGTGTTTAAATTGATTTTGGAAGGGTTTTGCGCTGCTTCGGACTTCTTCACCTTCCTCGAAGAAATCCCTCTTAGTTTAAATTCTTTTTCTTCTGGTTGCCCTCGGAATCTTTGCTTGTTCTTCTATTAAATTCCCTTCGTTCGCCGCTCGCTTTAGGAGACACATCTTTCTTCGGCCATTGCTTCGCCTTATTCCCGTAACTTTGATTTTGCTTTTGCTGCGGTCTTGGCGAACTCCACTGACTTCTTCGCTCAAATTGGCGTCGTCGTTCGTTGTCGGCTGTTCTTCGGCTTTCAAATTGTACCGCGAGCTCAAATAATCTGTCTAATGTTGTTGGATTTCTTAGTTCGATGAAATCTTGAACTTGGGGCAGTAGCCTAGGAAGTATAACTTGAATAATTTCAGGATCCGGGCGACTTCCATACAAAAGCTTGAAAACTTGAATTTTCCTCAAAATAAAATTAGACAAATCTTCTATTCTTTCTTGGTATCGGCTAAACAGTTCAGCTTCCAATCTGGCTCGATCTCGCACCACGGGAAATGCTTTCACTAGAGAATTCTTGAAATTTTCATACGTGTATGTGGGGCTTCCTGGTTCCCCCAAGAGATTCTTTCCGATGCACTTGAACCAACTTAGCGCTTGGCCCTTCAAAGCGCTGGTAGCAAGAGCGACTTTCTGAAATTCGTGGACTGGATATAGCATGAAGTGGGAGTCTAGCTTTTCCAGGAAATTGATTACGGCTGTCTTGCCGTCAAAACTTGCCGCTGGCTTCATGGCTGCTCGCATGGTTTGTACGATGTAGCCGAATCCTTCTATGCCAGGAGGTGCTATCTCAGGATTCTGGACAGGTACAGCAGGTGTCTCAGGTTCGTCTTCTTGTTGCTGAGGCCATCCTCTTCTTTCTGTGCGGGCGCCATTATCAGGACTTAGCATTCTGTGTGTATTCTTTGAGAACATGGTAAATTCTGTAAAGGGTTCTTATCCTTACGTTCTAAGTCCTGAACTGGAACAGGGAGCGGAAGGTACGCTATGTTCTGATGTAACTGCTGGGCTGGAGAATAACTGCACGTGAAGGGATTTGAAATCCTCTTTTATTCAATCACTATTAAATACAAACCTCCCAATTCGGGAGAGATACAGAACGTAACAGACCACACTTTGGTCGAACTTAACAATCAAATAAATTTAAATAAATTAAAATAGAACTTAAATTAAACTTTGCTTCGCAGAGCAATTCGCGGAAGTTGGCCTCTACCGAAAAGGGTGCGTAGCAAGGTATACTAAATACTACCGCACTTTAATTTATTTTACAAAGCAATCACGTAGTAAGCACTATGGCTTATAAATTTAAACTGCTAGCTGGTCAAGCGAACGTTGAGCAGCGTGACCGTGATCTGAGGTAAAGCTCTCACACACCGAGAGGTTTCCACCTCTGGCTTAAATAGTGCTTGGCTGAACTTCAAAAATTAGCATAAGCTAAAAACGCGCGCTTCTTCTGACAGGAAGTTGAAGCAGAGAGGAGATAGAAAAGATTTAAATTAAAATAAACTTAGTTAGTTTAACTAAAACATTACAAGTTTAAACTAAAACTTTACAAATTTATTGAACATATTGTTTTGGGGGGAATTGTTTGAAGATATTTGGGGTTTTCAATAAAACTCTTTTGGGGAAGGGAACAACTTTTAGGTCCTTCAGTGAACCACTGTAGCACCCCGTCTTCAAAATGTTTAATCAGAAATATGGAATGCTTTTGGTCGGGAAGACATTTCTAAAAGAACTTAGCATTTCTTAAATAGACATACGTATTAATTCTAATATCTGCAATGGATTCTGAAATGATTGTAGCGGCATGAGATTATTTTACTAGCCTTAGCGTTTGAAACGTCGGAACAAAGTGCTTGAAAGAGCATGGAAATATATTTTAGCAACGTTTTAAAAGGAACCGTTTTTAGCAAATCCATCACTAGCTTTAATTTTAAAATTTATAGAATCCTTAGAAACTTTAAAAGATATTTTATTAAGAGATGAAAAACTAATGCACTTCTTTCAGGCTAGTCTACATAAGATTTACATAAGGTAGCGCTTTCACACTTTAACGTGGCGGACAAAAACCGGTATTATGATCTCCGATCTGACTACTTACTGTCAGTCACAAAAGTATTTACACACCGGAACCCCATTCAGATCCATTTTTTGGGGTTTGAAGAGAAGAGGCGATAAGGATCTATTACTATGCAAAATATTTTTTAAGATCCAATATAATTTTAAGATTCCAAAACAGCCGTTACGATACAAAATGTTTTTTTAAGATCCAAAATTTTTTTAAGAGAGCGGTTACAATACAAAATATTTTTTAAGAGGCAAAATATTTTTATGATCAGTTGTATTGTTTGCAAGAGAGAGATGTTGCATCTTCAAGAGCACACGCTGATCTGAACGGAAACGGCAACTGTTTATACAGATAGGGAATTCCTTTCGAAAGTGAAACTGGTAAACTGAAACCAAGTGGAAAAATTTTTATCCGAGAAAGATCTTAAAAAGGAAAACATATAAAAAATAAACATAAAAAAATTTTAAAAAACTTTTTTTTAATTTTTGTAATGTTTTTACACATTATAAAAATAACTATTTTTCAATGTTAACCTATGGAACTAGCTTGTAAAGAAGGGTATGACCTTGAACATGTTCTACCATGTTTGTAAACAACCTTGAACATGTTTGTAAACGAGGGTATGTCCTTGAACCACAGAGTTAATTTTTATAATGTCTAAAGATATTATAAAAATTAACAAAAAGTTTTCTTTTATTTTTATTTTTTTTATTTTTTATTTTTTTTCTTTCTTAAGATCTTTGTCTGATAAAAATTTTTCCAGTCGGTTTCAGTTTACCAGTTTCATTTTCGAAAGGAATTGCCTATTTATATAAACATTTGGAGTTTCTGTTCTGATCAGCTCTTGAAGATTCTCGCTAAAAGGCTCTTCATAGCAAGTAGGATTTTTTTTTGGTATTCTCTTTAACATGGATAGCTTTTATGCTTCTTTTGGAACCTGAAGCGATTCTTTTTTTTGGTTATCAAGAATTAATGTTTTAGCATTTCTATTTGAAACATGATTGTCTATATTTATGATACATTTGAAAACCCCAACAATTCAAACATGATTATGTATGAAACATTTGGATCTTTTTCAAACTCTATTGAATATATTGTTTTTGTGGAAACTGTTGGAAGATCTTTGGGGTTTTCGATAAAACTCTTTTGGGGGAGGAACCAACTTTTAGGTCCTTCAGTGAACCACTGTAGGCCCCCCTTCAAAACGTTTCTTCTGAAAACTGGACTGCTTTTGGTCGGGAAGAAATTTCTAAAAGAACTTAGCATTTCTTAAATAGGCATACGTATTAATTCTAATATCTGCAATGGATTCTGAAATGACTGTAACTACATGAGATTATTTTACTAGCCTTAGCGTTTGAAACGTCCGAAGAAAGCGGTTGAAACAGCATGGAAATATATTTTAGCAGCGTTTTCCACGGAACAGTTTTTAGCAAATCCATCACTAGCTTTAATTTTAAAATTTATAGAGCCCTTAGACACTTTAAAATATATTTTTGTAAGAGATGAAAAAGTAATGCACTTCTTTCAGGTTAGTCTACATAAGATTTACAAGTTTAAAAAAAATGAATCCATTCAAGATATTAGAATTAATACGTATCTTACATTTCGGTTTTCAAAGTTCTTTTAGAAATTTGTTCGCGACCAAAAGCATTCCATTTTTCTTACGAAACGTTTTGAAATAGGGGGTGGGCTACAGTGGTTCACTGAAGGCCCTAAAAGTTGGTCCCTCCCCCAAAAGAATTATCCAAAAGAGTTTTATCGGAAACCCGAAAGATCTTCCAACGCTGATCTGAACGGAAACTGTTTATACAGATAGGTTTCGAAACCGACTCAGAGAAAAATATATTCTTGGAAATTATAAGAAAAGGATGTAAAACCTTAACAGAAACGTTTCTGGGATCCAGCAAGCGGAAAATTTTTTGTCACCCTGAGAAGGTAGATTCGGCCAAATAAGACGTCGATACAAAGCCAAATCGAATTTCTTTTAAGATTTCGGTGCTATCATCAGACTGTCGGTCACAAAAGTATTTACACACCAGAACCCCATTCAGATCCACTTTTTTGGGTTTGACGAGAACAGGCGATAAGGATCTGTTACTATACAAAATATTTTTTAAGATCCAAAATAATTTTAAGACTCCAAAACAGCAGTTACGATACAAAATATTTTTAAGAGCCGAAATATTCTTATGATCAGTAGCACTGCTTCCAAGAGAGAGATCTTGCATCTTCAAGAGCACACGCTGATCTGAACGGAAACGCCAACTGTTTATATAGATAGGGAATTCCTTTCGAAAGTGAAATTGGTAAACTGAAACCAACTGGGAAAATTTTTATCAGAGAAAGACCATAAAAAAGAAAAAAATATAAAAAATAAACTTAAAAAAATAAAAAAAATTTCTTGTTAATTTTTGTAATGTCTTTAGACATTATAAAAATAACTATTTTTCAATGTTAACCTAGAGAACTAGCTTGCAAACATGTTTGTAAACAAGCGTATGACCTTGAACATGTTCTAAAATGTTTGTAAACAATCTTGAACATGTTTGTAAACGAGGGTATGTCCTTGAACCACACAGTTAATTTTTATAATGTCTAAAGACATAAAAATTAACAAAAAGTTTTATTTTTATTTTTATTTTTTTATTTTTTTTGCTTTCTTAAGATCTTTCTCTGATAAAAATTTTTCCAGTCGCTTTCAGTTTACCAGCTTCACTTTCGAAAGGTATTGCCTATTTACATAAATAGTTGGTGTTTCTGTTCAGATCACCTCTTGAAGGTTCTCAATAAATGGCTCTTCATAGCAAGTAGGATATTTTTTGGAATTCTCTTTAACATGGATAGCTTTTATGCTTCTTTTGGAACCTGAAGCGATTTTTTTGGATATCAAGAATTAATGTTTTAGCCTTTCTATTTCAAACATGATTGTGTATATTTATGATACTTTTGAAAAACCCAACACTTCAAACATGATTATGTATGATACTTTTGGATCTTTTTCAAACAATACTGAATATACTGTTTTTGTGGGAACTGTTGGAAGATCTTTGGTGTTTTCGATAAAAATCTTTTGCGGGAGCTACCAACTTTTAGTTCCTTCAGTGAACCACTGTAGCCCCCCAAAACGTTTCAAAGAAAGGAATATTTAGAAGAAACGTTCTCAAAACGTAAAAATGGAAGCATTTTGGTCGGGAAAAAATTTTTAAAAGAACTTAGCATTTTTTAATTAGACATAGATATTAATTCTAATATCTGCAATGGATTCTGAGATGATTGTAATGATATGATATTTATTTACTAGCCTTAGCGTTTGAAACGTCCAAACAAAGCGGTTGAAACAGCTTGGAAATACTATATTTCAGCAACGTTTTCAAAGGAACCGTTTTTTGCAAATCCATCACTACACTTAATTATAAAATTTATAGAATCCTTAGAAACTTTAAAAGATATTTTTGTAAGAGATGAAATGATAACATACTTCTTTCAAGTTACTTTACATAAGATTTACAAGTTTAAAAATAATGAATCCATTGAAGATATTAGAATTAATACGTATCTTACATTGGGGTTTTCAAAGTACTTTTAGAAATTTCTTCCCGATCAAAGGCATTCTATTGTTCTGAAGGAACGTTTTGAAGGATGAGAGTGGTCTACACTGGTTCACTGAAGGACCTAAAAGTTGGTCCCTCCCCCAAGAGAGTTTTATCGAAAACCCCAAAGATCTTCAACCAGTTCCCACAAAAATAATATTTAATAGTGTTTGGAAAAGAACCAAAGGTATCATACATAATCATATTTGAAAGGTTGGGTTTTTCAAAAGTATCATAAATGTACACAATTATGCTTGAAATAGAAATGCTAAAATATAAATTCTTGATATCCAAAAAAAAAAAAAGAATCGCTTTAGGTTCCAAAGGAAACATAAAAGCAATCCATGTTAAAGAAAATTCCCAAAAGTATCCTACCTGCTACGAAGAGCCCTTTATCGAGAATCTTCAAGAGCTGATCTGAACAAAAACTCCAACTGTTTATATAAATAGGCAATTCCTTTGGAAAGTGAAACTGGTAAACTGAAACCGACTGGAAAAATTTTTATCAGAGAAAGATCATATGGAGGAAAAAAAATAAAAAATAAAAATAAAAAAACCTCTTGTTAATTTTTATAATGCCTTTAGACATTATAAAAATTAACTGTAGGGTTCAAGGACATACCCTTGTTTACAAACATGTTCAAGGTTGTTTACAAACATGTTATAATATGTTCAAGGTCATACGCCTGTTTACAAAGATGTTTACAAGCTAGTTCCACAGGTTAACATTGAAGAACAGTTATTTTTATAATGTCTAAAGACATTATAAAAATTAACACATAAGGGTTTTTTTGTTTTTATTTTTTTATTTTTATTTACTACATTTTTTTCTATTTTAAGATCTTTCTCTGATAAAAATTTTTCCACTGGGTTTCAGTTTACCAGTTTCACTTTCGAAAGGAATTCCCTATGTATATAAAACATTTGGCGTTTCCGTTCAGATCAGCGTGTGCTCTTGAAGATGCAACATCTCTCTCTCTTGGAAACAATGTTACTGATCAAAAAAATATTTTGGCTCTTAAAAAATATTTTTTATCGTAACCGCTTTCTTAAAAAAATTTTGGATCTTAAAAATATATTTTGTATAGTAAAGGCTGTTTTGGAATCTTAAAGTTATTTCCGGTCTTAAAAAATATTTTGTATAGTAACAGATCCTTGTCGCCTGTTCTCGTCAAACCCCCAAAAAATGGATCTGAATGGGGTTCCTGTGTGTAAATACTTTTGTGACCGACAGTCTGATGATAACCCCGAAATCTTAAAAGAGATTCGATTTGGCTTTGTATCGACGTCTTATTTAGCCGAATCTACCTTCTCAGGGTGAAAAAAAATCTTCCGGTTCCTGGATCCCAGAAAAGAGTTTCTGTTACAGTTTTACATCCTTTTCTTATAATTTGCAAGAATATGTTTTTCTCTGATTCGGTTTCGAAACCTATCTGTATAAACAGTTTCCGTTCAGATCAGCGTTGGAAGATCTTTCGGGTTTCCGATAAAACTCTTTTAGATAATTCTTTTGGGGGAGGGACCAATTTTAGGGCCTTCAGTGAACCACTGTAGCCCACCCCCTCCTTCAAAACGTTTCTTCAGAAAAATGGAATCCCTTTTGTCGGGAAGAAAATTCTAAAAGAACTTTGAAAACCCAAATGTAAGATACGTTTTAATTCTAATACCTTGAATGGACTAATTATTTTTAAACTTGTAAATCTTAAGCAAAGTAACTTAAAAGAAGTGTATTATTATTTCATCTCTTACAAAGACATCTTTTAAAGTTCCTCAGCATTCTGTAAATTTTATAATTAAAGCTAGTGATGGATTTGCAAAACACGGTTAAGTGCAAAACGTTGCTAAAATATATTTCCATGCTGTTTCAACCTCTTTGTTCGGACATTTCAAACACTAAGGCTAGTAAAATATTCTCATGTCGTTACAATCATTTCAGAATCCATTGCAGATATTAGAATTAATACGTATGTTTATTTAAGAAATGCTAAGTTCTTTTAGAAATTTCTTCCCCACCAAAAGCATTCCGTTTTTCTGAAGAAACGTTTTGAACGGGGTGGGCTACAGTGGTTCATTGAATTACTAAAAGTTGTTCCCTCCCCCAAGAGAATTTTATCGAATACCCCAAAGTTCTTTAAACAGTTCCCACAAAAACAATATATTCAATAGTGTTTGCGAAAGATCCAAAAGAATCATACATAATTATGTTTGAAGTGTTGGGTTTTTCAAAAGTATCATAAATATACACAATCACGTTTGAAATAGAAATGCTAAAACATAAATTCTTGATATCCAAAAAAAAGACTCGCTTCAGGTTCCAAAAGAAACATAAAAGAAAAAAAAAAGAAAGATTAACTGTGTGGTTCAAGGACATAACCTTGTTTATAAACATGTTTACAAGCTAGTTCCATAGTTCAACATTGAAAAAGAGTTATTTTGATAATGTTTAAAGACATAAAAATTAACAAGATGTATTTTTTTTTTATTTTTTTATTTTTATTGCTTATATTTTTTTCTTTTTTTAAGATCTTTCTCTGATAAAAATTTTTCCACTGGGTTTCAGTTTACTAGTTTCACTTTCGAAAGGAATTCCCTATCTATATAAACATTTGGCGTTTCCGTTCAGATCAGCGTGTACTCTTGAAGATGCAAAATCTCTCTCTCTCTTGGAAACAATGCTACTGATCATAAAAATATTTTGGCTCTTAAAAAAATATTTTGTATCGTAACCGCTCTCTTAAAAAATTTTGGATCTTAAATAAATATTTTGTATCGTAACGGCTGTTTTGGAATCTTAAAATTATTTTGGATCTTAAAAAATATTTTGTATAGTAACAGATCCTTGTCGCCTGTTCTCGTCAAACCCCCAAAAATTGGATCTCAATGGGGTTCCGGTGAGTAAATACTTTTGTGACTGACAGTAAATAGTCAGATCGGAAATCAAAATACCGGTTTTTGTCCGCCACGTTAAAGTGTGAAAACGCCACCTATAGGTGAATTAAATTGCGGATAACTGAGTTATGACTGTGATTTGCAACAAATGACAGGTATCTACAGTTTGGACAAAACCAGTATTTGAATGGTGGATAAGTTGCAATATTTTCTGAGTAATACCAAACAATTTTTCAAACATGTTTACAAGCTAGTTCCATAGGTTAACATTGAAAAACAGTTATTTTTATAATGTCTAGAGACATTATAAAAATTAACAAAATTTTTTTTTATTTTTTATAATTTTTTCTTTTTTAAAATCTTTCTCTTATAACAATTTTTCCAGTCGGTTTCAGTTTACCAGGCACAAATCAGACTGAATTAATTATATTCTAAATCTTCTAAACTGTCACAGCATTTCCACTCCGTGCAAATGACTGCATTTTTTAATTGCTTAATTATAAGGAAAGCATCTGGTTGAAAAAACTTTCGAATAGATTCAATGTTTACTCTTTTATCTCTCATACGTTGCATAAGTACAATTTGTGGAATTATAGATACTTCACGCCCTTCAATTAGTTTGTCAGAAGCTGCTAGTTTGGAAACTCTTGAATCCACAAAATAATTTAGTTCAATCTCAAGTTTTTCCTTATCCATCTTGTTTTCAGATGTATCCTCTCGCAGACGCACAATTTAAAGTTTCTTTTTTATCTGCCCTTGGTTTTTATCTGCCCTTTTTTATCTTAAACCAGTAACAATTTCAGTAACAATAACTCGTAAATTCCAGCAACAATAACTAAAATTGAACTAACAAAGAAATCACATATAAGGAAGATAAGTATAAATTTGTAAGATCATTGATTAAAAAAAGCTGTGCGCATGGACCTGCCTTACGGCAAATCGGAGTAAAATGCTTGCATCTGGACTGATTGTGCTCATTCGCTAACGTAGGTGTAGAGGCTATTTGCACCGTCGGTGCGATTAGCTACTGCGTCAAAATTAGAATAACTAAATAATATTTCAACTAAAACACATAATGTAAACAAGAGTTTACACCATGAATTAGGCAAAAACATTCGGAGTTATCAATCAAGAAATATGCGCGCATTGTGACGCACAGGTATTGTTAGCAACCTTATCATTCGTATTCGAATAAAGCGCATCGTACGACAAATGTGTGTAATGAAACGAATTTGTGAGTACCGATTCGGTACTTCGAGTCAATCGATGTACCCGTTATTCGGTAACGAATACATGCGGTTTGCTTCAGCTCTACATTCAACTGAACTCAACTGAACTCCCTTCACTGAACTTGTCCCAAGATACCGAGAGGGGAAGCAATCCTGGTTGACAACCAAGTAACTTGGCTTGAAAGAGAATAACGTGACAAGTATTTTTTTTTTTTTTAATCTGTTTGCATCTCCTTTATAATTACATATTTAACGTACTCCATGCTATTTATGTATAAAGTTTGATTTCTTTAACTTTGAATTATTTATAATTTCTCATGTTTAAGAAATCCTTCTTAGTTATTTCTGCATTTTCTTTTGTCTACTAAACTTATATTGGTGTAATTTATCAGTGTGTTAGTTCGATATATTTTTACCGTAGATTCTACGTACATTTTCATTAAGAAGTAATACATTGAATATTTGGTTTGATTTATCTGACTTTCGTTTTTTTTTTCCCTGAGCATCTTTTGTGCAGCAAATTTGATTGCTTTTAGTTTCTTGATGTGCAGTCCAACCATTAAAATCATGGACACCGACAGTTCTCTTCCGAATACCACTGGTGAAGAATTTACAGCAAATGAGGTAAGCGTTAAAATTTTATCTCAATTTATTTTAAAAGTACTATTAAATAGATTTCTTTCGGAAGCACTTCCGCAAAGCGCCCGTTGGCGCTTCGACAAAGAACCCGTTCGCGCCGTTGCAGTCGCCAACGGTTGATCGACGTCGACGATGAGCGGCGTATGGTTATTAAACACATGGAAGTAAGTCGCGTAAAGGTGATATTTAGTGCATATAATCAAAATAATAAATGACATAAATTCAGGTTAGCAGAGAAAACAATATATAAAAGCATATGGATGTAAAATTAACCGATTAAACGTGATATACGAAAATAAATTTGTATTAAAATAAGCACGGAAAACAATATATTAAGCTTAACGGAAGTGAATTAATAATCTAATAATTAGATTTTTGTAATAATGAACTCTTTTCTTGACAAAGTCATCTATTTAATGGAAAAAATTAGAAAAATTCGGATCTGTCTTTGAATATCTTTCAATATTATAAAATTCCAAAATATTCCTGTTTTTAACAGTGCAGTTTCTAAGGAAATTATAAAAGCATAAAATCAAAAAGTACTTTTATAGTTAATATCTTCATTGTATAATTTAAAAGTACTTCCAAAACTATGAAAATCCATTATCAACACATAAATGAAATCAAAGAATATTCTCATTTTAAATAGAAACTGAATTGCAACTATCTGATCACATGAAAGTTTTTTTAGTAATAAATTATATTCTTCTCATACTTATTTTTTTTTAATAAATGTATTGCCCAAAAAAATCGAAATATTCATGTTTCCGATTATCATTTACCCCCCTCTCGTGATTTTCTTCCGCGAACAAGCATCTGTCTCCGAAAACTTCACTAATTACATGAATATGTTTGTATCTATTCATTGTTAAAAATTCATAAAAATAACGGGAAAATCCAAAAAAATAATAAGAAAAGTTTAAATCTGTAAATGCGAACAGCGAAGGTGGTAATTGAACTGACGGGTTACCAGGTTTGAACTATTATCGCCAATGTTGGCGGTGTTTACATTTACCGGGCGCTTTGCGGAAGAAAACCCATTTCAATAAATTTATTGAAACAATCAACATTAGCCGCTAAACATGATTTACGAAACATATACATCGCAAGGTAAAATTTATAATCTGCCTTGCGATTGCATGTAGTCAAAGAAGCTTTAACATGCCTCCACGTACTTTCGATTGTATTTGTATGACACCCGGAATCGGGGTCTACAAATGTTAAAGAATGATTTACCTTTAAATGCTCAAAACCCTCATCCGTCAAACAATCATAACTTTTCCAACAATCAGAATAAACAGACGTACCTGGCTTAATCCATTCCTTAATTACCGACAACAACGTCTCCTGAGACCTATCATGCACAGCAACTAAAAAAACGTTACCTGATCCCCTTTCAACACCACCAAAAACCCACTGACCTTCAACACTATGACCCCTATTGTACTTCCTTTTGCCAAACTTCGACTCGTCTATTTCCACAACAACACCATCACCACCTACCTTCTCAGAATTCTCAATATAATTCAAAATGGTCTCGTTAATGAATTGCCTCCAATCTAGTAGTACTAGAGAAACCATACTCCTCTGCAAACCTACCTGTCTTAGTGCCTTCCAAAATCTCATACGTGATCAACAAAATCTCAAACAACTTAAGCTTAGACTTCGAAAACCAAGAATTTTGCCTTATCAACATTTCAGTGTTGCACTGATTACCACCTACCATTTTGTGACAAACATACACAAATCCATCCGAATACGACTTCTTCAACTTCTGTTTCATACCAGACCCTCATTTCTTACACAGTGCAGCCTTCAACAATCTAACCTCCATCAAAAAGTCAATTAACATCTGCATATCCTGAGCCAAATGATGCAAAAATAAACAATTAACAATACCTGGCCTTCCAACTGTCGGCCTACCCGACGAAAATGAAGCACAACTAACAATTTTCCAACTCAAAATTCCCTGAAACTTATCAACAACACTATATACAGTAGGCATATTGAAAGCTGAAAGATAAAAATAATTAATAGAAAAAAATATAATTGGAAAATACAACCAGATTTGCAGCAAAATACAGCAACTCAGAAATCCCCTTGATCACTTCTCAAGGAAATGGCGAATGAATGAAATGACGGTAAAACATATGAAATCCAAAAATTGTTGCCACAGAACTTTGAAAAAATACTCAAAAAATGGTATAAAATACTAAATTTGGCAACAGCAAAAACCTAAATTGGCAACACCAAAATAAGAAACAGCAACCCTAAAAAGTTCGTAGGGAGTGCCAGATATGGCACGTAATTTTTGGGGGGGGGGGTATATCAAAGTTGTGCCCCCGTCGGATTCAACCCATTCGTTTGTTCCAACGTTGCAACCATTGCTCTTACGTTGATTTTTATTCAATTACCGCCTTTGTTGTTCGCATTTGTAGATTCAAACTTTTCTTCTCATATTTCTTATTATTATTCCTTTTTATTTTTATTATTGGTTATTGTTATCTAAAATAATGAGAATAAGACGACATTTATGTCTTAAAATTTTAATGAGATAATAAATTCTTAATGCTTTTTTTGAGAGCATGGCAGGTATGACACACATAACATAATAGTTCGTAATGTAAGATGACATAATAGTTTTAGGGATCCCCAGGGTCATCAAAATTATCAAACCGCTACTCGTGTAACGAATCTAAGTTCAAATGACTTGAAAATAATGAAATGCATAATGTTCTAGCTTTATTAACAATGCTGCTGAGCCAAATTTGAGTACTGTTGGTGTTAATGAAATATGTTATGACCTGACCTGTTGTGTGGCTAGGCAGCATTTGATAACTAACTAGCCCTAAGGCGTTGGTGGTTTATTTTTAATAAAGCGTTTGATTCTGCGCCTGATGGCGAAGATTAAACTAATACCATAAGTATGGAAATAGTTGTTCCAGCTGTAAGCATTGGTGAATTGTGATTGGTCGGTTTGACCACGTGACCTCGTATTTGGATATTCTCTTCCGTGTTGGTTTTTAGCATAATTGTTAGCAATTATGTTAGTATAAGGTTTTGAAACAGGTTCATCGGCTCATTTCGGATACCCGGCTCTTGGCTGAATTTGGCGATTTTTGTCCGCCATCTTGGATTTCAAAAATGCGCCATTTTGAAATTCAAGATGGCGGACAAAAATTGTTTTCCCTATCCGAGGGAAATGGACAGGGAAAACAATTCTAAACTGCCAAAAGAAAAAATTTAACTTACCCCTATTCGTGTTGATGTTCTGACGGTATTAATCGCTGTTTCTTCAGTGTTGTATAGCAAACTTAATGTTATACCACTAATATGAGAACCTACTAATTTAATTTGATATGAGAACCTACTAATTTAATTTGATATGAGAACTTACTATTTTACGATAAATCTCAATTAACGAGTACTCTTAAAATTGTTTTCCATGAAACGCGGTAGGGCAAGTATTTACTACTGCTCAATGGCTAAACAGTCCGGTTGAAAGGAAGTTTCCAACCTAAAATCTAAACTTACATTTAGTAACCTAACTGAAATTATATTTTTTGGCATTTAAATTAAAACGTGGAATTATACGGCATTTTCTTTAAATTTCAAAATTTTTTTACACATATATGCAGATAAGTGTATGATAGTTATACATGATATATATGTATAAGGAAAGAAATAATTAACATTTATTTAGCGTTTTATAATATATGCTAAGTTTTCTTAAGAAACTTATTTTTCGGTATGTAAGAATTTCAACTTTTTTAAAATTAAACATATATTTCATAACTTCTTTTTCAATATGCAAGAATATCATCTTTCTTTTTCAATTAATCAGTTTAAACATATATTTCTTAACTTAGTTTTCAGTATGTAAGAATATCGTATTTCTTCTTAAATTAATCAATTTAAACATATATTTCTTATTTTTCAATATGCAAGAATATCATCTTTCTTTTTCAATTA
>KK121054.1:2498-29712 GCA_000611955.2 Stegodyphus mimosarum
TCTCGAAATTCGATCCGGACTAAATTACTAGTGCCCAGTGGTTGTATCCATTCATTCACAGATGAGTTGCTTTGGGAATTGTACCACTTTCCTTTATTTCTGGAAAATTAATTTTAGAATCGTCACTTTACTTGCATTTTTTATTCTTAATCGTGCATTCTGCGTAAATACTTGCTTATATGTCTTTGCTGTTAGGTAAAGTTTTTCATTATTAATTCAGTTATGTTTAGCTCACTGTGAAAATTTTCGTGCATCATTCAACATTCATCTATATGATGACTATAAATTAATTACTTCTTCATCCATTGAAAAATGGTCCGTCTTTCCCAAATAACTGAGAAAACAGGGTTTACTTTATACAGTATTCAATGTCTTTTTATCCCGCTAATACGAGAAATTTGTATGACAGTAAAATATATAAAAAAAAAAAACAAATTGTGCATAAATATGGAAGATTACTCGGATGGTTTGGGAGTGATTTTCTTCTTAATAAAAGCAGTTAAGTGCATACATTAACTAAAATCCTTCTCATAGCTCCGCTTTAATTATTTCGACGTATACAAGACTACCATCCAAGAGTAAGTACGTAGAGTTATTAGGATTTTTGAGACAGGAAACGTGAAAAAGGAACAATACCCTAGCCGGGACTCAAAATTGAACCTATCGAATACGCGCAGAGTGTGCTACCGTGAAACCACGAAGGCATGCAGAAAAGAGCTAGAAAATACTTTATATATTCCCTCTTTCAGAGGGCCACTAGGGATTAGGGGACCCAGTCGCCAAATTCTGGTGGTAAAGAATCATCATCCACAACCTTTTAGTTCGGGCGCCACTGTAGAGTCATTAGGATTTTTGAGACAAGAGACGTGAAAACTGAGCAATGCCCTCGCCGGTGCTCAAACCTGGACCTCTCGAAAACGCGCCGAGTGTGCTACAGTTACACCACAAAGGCATGCAGAAAGGAGGAAGAAAATGCCTTATAAGCATGCCTTCGCGAAGGATTTCGTAAAGGAAACTGACTCTTATTCACGTTACACTTGAGGAAAAACCATGAAAACAGTTATCATCCGGCCCCTTCTCTGGAATTAGAATCCAGCTCAAACTACCAGTGTTAAGCGAATTAGCCACTCAACCGCTGGTGGCGTTTATTAGCATTTCTATCAAAAGACTTTGCAAAATAATTGCGTAGATGCAGTTATTAGGTAATAACGAATTAATGTATTAATTAAGTTCTCAATATAAAGAAAAACTTTCATTCAATTTATCGCTATCAGCACTCATATTTGGAGAGAAAATAATTTGTTTTCTGATAATAAAACATCTTTTCAACCGTAATATTTTGTGCACAAAATATCTAACACTTCCACGCACTTATTTTTTCAATTCTCTTATATTCCATTAAATACAAGAATAAAAGACATATAGATTTCTTTCTAAAAGAGTTCCAAGACAGGGCGGAGAATTTCCCACAATGCAGATTTTAAAATTTCGGTTGCATTCTAAATTTTAATAAATTATCTGAACAAAGCTATTGATCTCCATAATTTTTTTCGGCATATTTATTTACTCGATTTAATATAATTTCTTGAGTTGAATATTTTAATTCCTACCTTGAAGAATTTTTCACATGTAAGTTCGCGTTTATAGTAAATAGTCAGTCAGAATTACAAATTCCAAAACTCAGGCATGATAAAAACAGCTTTGTCATTTCGTAAAGTAGAAAGAAAATACCATTAAATACTCCACTTGAAATACGAAGGCAAACAAAAAGTTAATTTTGACACTATATATCTTTTTCTTGTTGTTGAGAAATCAGAAACTTTAACCAACTTTTAATACGAAGATCAAATAGTCAATTATATATTATATGATTTATTAATAATGCATTTTTCATTACATTTCTGAATTTTTCCCATTTTTACTAAAGATTTGGGGATGTAATCAGCGACTGAGGATTGGGCTTTCATTACTACAATGTACCAGAAGGCACACGGTTGTAAAACGATTTGTCATCATTCAAAAAGCTTGCAGAATAATATACACTTGCTGTCCGACAGTAAGTCTTCACTCAGAGGGCTCTTCCGTAAAGTGCGCTATTCAAACAAATTTCACACCCTATTAAGAGCATTGTGCAAATGACAGCCGCCTGCGGAAACGCAGGGGGAAAGAAGACCTCGCGTAGCGTCTCAACACGTCTTAAGCATTTATCGAAAAACCTTGCCTCCGTGTATACGCGTCTTAATCATTTCTCGAGAAATTTCAGTTCCGTGTATACGCGTCATAAGCATTTTTAGAGCGATCTCTGAAAACGTTTAAAGACGTCTTAAGCAGTTAAAGGGTTAAAGCAATTTGTAGAATTGTGGACTGTAAATACTGTAAACACTGTAACGTCGTAAGTTATTTCTATCGACCACCTCAGAAGTTCTGAGAAAAGGAATATTTTTAACGACCACCTCTAAAGTTCTAAGAAAAAGAATATTTCTAAAGTTCTGAGAAAAAGAATATTTCTATAGACCACCTCGAAAGTTCAGAGAAAAAGAATATTTCTAACGACCACCTCGAAAGTTCAGAGAAAACTAATATTTCTAACGACCACCTCGAAAGTTCAGAGAAAAAAAAAACTTCTAACGATCACCTCGAAAGTTCAGAGAAAACGAATATTTCTAAATTTCAGAGAAAACGAATATTTCTAGAGTTCTGAGAAAAAGAATATTTCTAACAACAACCTCGAAAGTTCTACGAAAAAGAATATTTTTAAAGTTCTAAGAAAAAAATGTTTCTAACGACTGTAGAGACATTAGGTTATTACGAAGCAGGAGACATGAAAAATATACAATTCCTTCGCCGGGAATCGAACCACGGACCTCTGAAATACCGGCTCAGTGTGCTGACCATTACACCACGAAGGCACGCTAAGAATGTGGGAGATATACCTTATATACTCCCCTTTTTAAAGGGCGACTAGGGTTTTAGGGGACCTAGTCGCCAAATCCTGGGTGTGGAGAGTCATCATCCACAACCCTTTTTAGTTCGGGCGCCACTGACCATTACACCACGAAGGCACGCTAAGAATGTGGGAGATATACCTTATACGACTACTTCGAAAGTTCACAGAAAAAGAAAATTTCTAAAGTTCTGATAAAAAGATTATTTCTAACAGCCACCTCGAAAGTTCTAAGAAAAAGATTATTTCTAACAACCCTCCTCGAAAGTTCTAACAAAAAGAACATTTTTAAAGTTCTGAGAAAAAGAATATTTCTAACAACCCCCTCGAAAGTTCAGAGAAAAACAACATTTCTAAAGTTCTGACAAAAAGAATATTTCTAACGACCACCTCAAAAGTTCAGAGAAAAAGAATATTTCTAACGACCACCTCGAAATCTCTAAGAAAAAGGATATTTCTAAAGTTCTGAGAAAAAGAATATTTCTAACGACCACCTCGAAAGTTCTAAGAAAAAGAATATTTTTAAAATTCTGAGAAAAACAATATTTCTAACCACCACCTCGAAAGTTCAGAGAAAAAGAATATTTCTAACGACCACCTCGAATGTTCCCAGGGAAAAAGAGTATTTCTTAACGAATTCTTGGAAAGATGAACGTGACCAGCAGTGGCAAAACAGTCTCAGTTTTTGTTCCCCTTATAGTTGTCTGAAGGAGAGTTCCATCCCTTTACATCTGTTTATAGGTGCATTGTCTCAGACCACTCGGTTTGAGTCCCAGTTCGGAACCGGAAAGTTCTCACGGAGTTTTTCCCAGGCCTGTCACCATTATATCCAGTTCTCAATCAAGATGCTCTCGTCAATCAAAAGACGCTCTTAAAAATTACGGACAAATGAGGATTCTGGAAATCTTTCCGACACGCCCAGGACAACTTGAACAAAAACAGGAAACGGAGTTCCAGTTAGTTAGAGCTAGTGAGACTGAGAGTGAGAGTCAGTTGCAGTGCAGAGAGAGAGAAACCTTCTCTCGTGCTTTTGCAGCTCTGTCAAGAGCAAATTTTGCTTCGCTCTGTTAAGAGCAGCAATCTTATCTCTGCGAAGAGTTTCAATGGATGGTAGCAAGATTCGCCGCCACAGTACTGGAGAGCAACCTGCTCGGAACGACCACTACCGGCCCAGAGAGGCACCTGCAAGGTGCTCACATCATCTAGAATTTTGCCCCCGGCAATCGTAAGAACAAAACCCCCCAGAAGTGAAGAAAATAAAAGAATAGAACTTTAGAACTGATTTCTATAAATAGAACGTTTTCGCGCATCCTCTGTTTCTGTTTCACATTTTTTTCCCTGCTGTTCGATGAGAACAATATTTTATAAGTTTTATTTTTTCTTTTACATGTTGCTTAAAGAAAACCCTAATAAATTTATTTACGCTGCTTCTTGCCTTGTGAATTCGCCACAACATGTGTAACGCAGAAGTCATGTTTAAGAGCTTCTTAGAACATTTTTGAAATACAGAAACATGAAAGATGAATAACGCCCTTGCCGGAAATCGAATTCCGGACGTCCTAATTGCTAGTCGGACATACTTCGGAATATACGACTCAAAATATGAATCCTGTGGAAAGTGACTGTATCATAAAAACCTCCCAGCGGTAAAGGTCATCTCAAGGATGCCTTGATAACTCCACTAACCACATATTACAGCAAAATCATTAGAAAGCTTTCTGATCATTACTGGGACGTGCAGAGCTTAAATTCCGCCGGAGCCTGGTTCTGGTACTTCTCAGTTTTCGAGATAAAATGTAATTTCAGCTGAAATGCACCGGAGCCCTAGATAAAGGGCTCCGGCACTTATGTACGTGAACCACAATTTTATCAGATAAATATTTTTTTAATAGTAAACATGCCTTAAAAATCAATTCTAACTTCTGAATGCAGGCCTGTCTTTCCCTCGCAGTCAAACCTTGCATGGAGGTTGAGACGTTTAAGGAAAAAAAAGCCCCCCCTCAATCATATGTCTAAGACTTGTTCTCCAGTATCTGCAATAAATTTATGAAAGCGGACAAATTTGTGTTCCTTAATGTACTAAAAGTCATACTCCGGTCGTGCACGTTAAATGCTAGTAACTTCCTATTGTAGACATTCTTCCTGTAGACATTCTGAACGATGTAACCAAACGGGTGACCATTGCTGTCACCCGTACAGAGTCTTTCGTTTATTCTCACGTTTTTACCGAATCGCATTCAGCGAAAATTTCTGCTTGACAGCTAGAGTTATATCGATGGGGCATCGCGATCAGAAAGTCTTCAACTCTTACCTCTTTATTTTCAAAACGACACTTTTCCGTTAAAATTCTCTTCCATATCCTCATATTGTTTCTAGGATTCTCACTATTCTCCTTAGTGCAGCTTTAATCGTTTCATATAGGGCTGCTATAACATGTAGATCTGCACCTCTTATTTTGGTTGCAATCGGCCGCGCACCAAAAGTATATAAATATATATATATATAACAGTAACAGAGTGGATATATAGAACATATATATCCAGTTCTAACTAAAAGTAACAGATGCAGAGGTAGATGGAAGTATGCAAATATGTTAGGTAACAGACAATCGCGCTTTCATGTCAAGGAATGTTAAAAAAAGGCAATCTTATAAGAAGCCAGCTTTATGAAGGGTTACAGAAGTTCATTGTAAGTGCTGATAGAAGGTTTTTAAATCATTCGTACAATTTTTTTAAGACATACGTCTTTCTATGACTTCCAGAAGACGAATGGAAGATTCTGAGCGCTGGCGTGCTGTGGGGCGCGTTGAAGAAGGACAGTCAATCACAGATGTTGCTCACACACAGTTGATCACAGATGTTGTTCTTCCGCGTTCATCATTCTGTAATTTCAAGTTTATGGAAACAATTCCAAACCACACAGAGTTAAGGGTTACAACCCCCGCGGAAGATCGATATATTGCTATTGTAGCCAAGCGGAATCGCAGAGCGACCTCCATACGTGTGACATCTATAGTTACAGCGTCCATTGGTAAGGCGATATCTGCAGCTACTGTGCCCCGAAGATTACATATGAGTGAACTTTACGCCCGGGTATCTCGAGTTTGTGTTCCTCTATCCGTCCAATCAAGAGGGGCACGATTACAGTGGTGCCGGGAACATGTCAATTGGAATGTGTGTGACTGCGGCAATCTCATGTTTACTGGTGAATCAAGATTTGCTCTGAAGCCAGATGACAAGCGTATAAGAATATAGCGTGAACAATGAACACGCAATCAGCCTCAAAACATCACCGAACATCATGCATTCCGAGGCGGAAGCATTGTAATGTGAGCAGGGCATTCATTAGGATACTGCACCGAGCTGCTTATCTTTAAACGGTTCTTTGACGGCTGTTCGGTATCGAGTTGAAGAACCCATTGTGAGATTGTACGCTGCAGCAGATGGTCTTACTTCTATTTCAATGGACGATAATGCACATCCCCATAGAGCTGACATCGTCGATGACTACCTGGAGAGTGAAGCAACTGTGCGGCCAGCATATTCGCCCGACCCATTAATCCCATTGAAAATCTTTGGGATTCACTCGGCTGTGCTGTATCTTCACGTTTCCTACCTCCGGCCACTCTTATTGAGCTGGAAACTGCTCTAGAAGAAGAGTACCGATTGCTTAATTCTGCGGTGGTTGACCACCCATTTGAAAGCATAGTCACAAGGTGTAAACTTTATACAGATGAAGGGGATCACACACTCTATTAATGACCTTTTTTTCATTTTATGCTATTTATCTTCACTTTATACATAATTCTGTTTAAGTCTCCAGTATATCATTATCTGATTTCTTACAAAAATTTAATATTGTTTTCGTTTCTGTATATAATTATTGATTTCGGTTTATGCAGAAATATATATACTACGTTCCTGCCGAATTTTGTGTCAATCAAAGCAGTATTTGTTGATTTTTTTGCATTTTACATCTTCGTGCTTAACTTTTAGAAGTGAGTGTATATAACAGCACAGACTGTTATTCCATATATATATATAACATTAAGAGTGGTAAGTAACAGGGTGGATAGATATATGCACTCTGTTACTCGGCTCAGTGAGCTCAGTTTCTTGATTCGCATATGTTTGTAATTGTGCATTTTTTGTTTAAACATGATTGAATTATCCTGTTCTTATCTTCCGGTTAATGTTTTTATGCCTTTACTTAACCTACATGTTATAATTGTTATGTAGCGATTTTAGTTAGTTTAGAAATGTGGATTAATATGTAATTAATTGCAGTTTATTTGTTAATTAATTATTGAGTGAGTAAAATTATATGCATTAATTTATTCTTATTCTAAATTTTTCTTCACTGGTTATGCCGCTTACGTTATTGAATCAATTATTTTTATGCGAGTTAAACAGAGTTCTCATTCTTACGTTACGCGTTCGATAGTAATAGCTTTCGGGAAAAGGAGACAATGGGAAATCGGTTGCTTTCTGCGTAATATTTGAAATTTAAAAATACTTCACATGGATAAAATTTATACCTCTTAGAGAGAAAAAAAATTAGCTTTTTTTTGAATTTACTTTCATGACTTTACGTCCCCCCGTTGGGAAATTTTGCCCATTTAATTGTTAAAATTTTTGAATTTCGGGTTTAAAATTTTTTTTTGCTAAAAGGGGGTTTTTTCGAGCACTTTTCGTCCAAGGTCGTGTTCAGCGTCCGGTCGGTTGTAGGGTTGTTACAACTTTCCCTCCCCCCTCTTCCGTTGGCGAAGGGGGTGGCGAGGGTGGAATTTTTTTTTTTGATGTGTAGAAGGAAAAACTAAGTTTTCGCAGCACTGTTTTGTGTTTGGCGAGATTCGCATACTAATTCACTAAATTTGGTGATTTTCAAAAATTCTGGATTCTGGACGATTAAAAACGGTGTGCAAGGCCATTCTCAGCCCTTTTGCCTCGGATTTGCAGCTGTAAGAAAGACTCGCAATTTTCCTTCTTTGGGAAGAGCCGCCATGTATATCCTGGACGACGGTTAAAAGAAATTGAAGTCCAAGGCCTGTATCCTGAATGCCACCTTCGTGCTTTTGCTCACTCCTATAAACGAATGATGCCGAAGGAGTTCTGATGTTCTTCGAGACATAGAGGCATTTTTTTGTCTTCCCACTAGGATGGGTCTAGTTCCGAGAATTTCAAGTTTCCACCTTCTTCACATCGGTCTATTGGTCCAGTTTTCTCCCTTCGAAAACATCTATGCTTTTCTCCATCTTCCTACTAGGATGGGCTTTCAGGACTGTTAACATCTATCTCTGTGCGGGTTAGAATCATGCCCAGTGGAGAGCTTCGGGCTTCAACTTCAAACGGCTGCTTGTCTGGAGATTGTTCCATCAGATAAGTTTTAACGCTTAATTAAGCTTCAAAAGTTTTTCCTACTAGTGATTTCAACTTTTTGATTGTTTCTTTCACTTGAAATTTTTGTACTGCATTCAACCTAAGTTCTGTGAACATGTCTCCTAAATAATAAGTCTAATTAAAATATTGAAAGGGGTTTGATTAATTGAAGAAAAATTTTCCAGTTATGAATTATTAAAGTATGGAGTAATAATATGTATATTTAATTTCAAATTAAATTCTATTTAACTTTTAGTCAAAGGTTTTTCTGCTGGATCTTAAATCCAGGCTGTTTAATTAAGCAACTGTTGCACTATTACTCTATTTAGGACTTTTTAGCTTTAACTTGGAATGTAATTAAAATTTATATATAATAAATTAAGACAGAGTATTAAATTTGTTAACTTATCTAAATTTCACCTTTTACTTTTAAGTTGCTACTACTTTTAGTTGAGAATTAACTTTAACTTTTGCAAGATAAGGAACAAATAAAATTTTAAATTCTACTTGACCTTTAATTGAGTAATTGAATGTAGGAATAAATGTAGTCATTTTTCTCCAACGGGCCTACATGAATATGAAATACTTTCTAACTGCCTAAGGGATTACTTAATTGATACATGAAATTTTTTTACCTGTGTAGTTTAAGAAATTTCTTTTGAACGAAGTAATCTTATCAATATTGGTAAACACTTAAGACACCATGCTCGGTGATTCATTAAATTTCCTGTGTATTTTTATGCTGGCCAGCAGAGTTTGATAACTGCATATAAAAATTTAATATTATTTCGGTGAAATATTTTAGATGTCATCTCGGTGCATATCTGAAAATAGCAATATATATAATTAATTTTAAATGCATTATTTTAAATAGTTGTCACCCTGGTACCATAGAGGGAAATTAAGTTGTAAGATTGCGTGTCTTCCTTATAGTGCTGAATAAATATCCTTGGCTATATATATATATATATATATTTGATTCAGAGTATTTTCTTATGATGTCTTGTGTAAATGTTCTTAACACCAGTACTCCTGCTTGGTCTTAGGGGTTGTTCGGGTTAGTTTTTGGGTAAAATTAAACACAACGCAACTGACAGATTTGGTTTTGATATTTTTGTAGGCAAATTATTTAATTTCAGGTTTTAATTGTAACAGTTAGTAATTTAACCTAGTATTTAACGTCTGGTACCTTAAGGGCCAGAACATAATTGTAGAATTATCAACCGTTTAAAAGTTGTTTAAGTGAGACTAAGTCTAATGTTTTGGGTCATATACCAGCCGTATTTGTTTATATTTGAAACTTAGCAGAATAGTGGATTTGTTGCCAATCTAGAGAAACTAAGCTTCGCAACCACAAAGATAAGGCCTTTCTTTATTATTGCGAATTAAATCACGCTTAATCTATTCTGGAATTTATCCGAGGAAATAAGTGCTTAAAAATTATTTCGTAATTTTTAATATAGATATTTTGAGTTTTTAATGTATTTTTGCCTTGTCGCGAAAGGAGAACTGAATTAATTGAATGAGAATTACTGAATCGTCTAGAAAAACCTTCTTTTTTTTTGTTTACTTTCTTTTATACATAGTTTTAGATTCATTATAGTATTTGAACAGAGCATGTGGCAGCAATTAGGTAATTCTTCAGATGATATATATAATTTTTGTGCATTCTGAGTTATAAAATGAATGACATGTAGCTCTGTTAAGTGAAGCTAGCGGCTGAGTGTCGCTGCGGTAAACAAATGTAGTGAATTTTTAAAAGTGCATTAATTCTGTTGTGGTTTATGCGAAATCGACGAAGTAAATTTAATTCGATCCAAAAGTTTAAATGAAATTCAAAATGCGTATAATTTAATATTCCCTACTAGGAAGTCATGTGGTGTATACGTCAGATTTTCTTTTCTCCTTGATGTGCTGCAAAAAAGGATTGTTACCTGTCATCCCTTGGAATAGTACATTATACGTATAATCAGGGTTTAAACTCAGATGGAGATCGGCTGAGCAGTTTATTAGCTTCTAAGTGGAATTGTAATTCCAACCAAAGCCGCAAATAAGACAAGATCCCATATTTTTTTTCTATTCAAGAATTTTAAATTAATTTAATAATTCATTAGATTTCTCTTTACATTTCTCTTAATTTAAATTTAATTAATTAGTTATTTTAATTTTTACCTGTTTTAGTTATTTATTTTCTCTTTCGTTAATCACAGTCTTCCGTAGCTCTCTGGCACTTCTAATTTCAGAAATTAAGCCCTGGGGAATATGGTAAAAGCTATGTAGTACCAAAGCACCAAACAGGTACCATAAAAGATCAAATGATAACCCCGACGAAGCAGCCCACGACAAAATAGCTCATGACGAAATAACCCACAACAAAATAGGCGGAACTGGGTCTACGGAACAGTTTTTAATTTTTTTAGCCCCAAACGGGCGTTAGTTCCGAATGGTGATATTAGTCTCAAAATGGCATTTCGCATTCAGTCTCTAAAAACATTGTACCACTAAATTGTTTACCACTAAATATTATCGCCGTGTGTTATATTTACAGAAATTAAATAATGAAGAATCTGTATGCATGCATGTATGTTTCTCGCATTGTGAAAAAACAGTGGTACCTATAACCATCAAATTTTGAATAACATAGTCCTCCGCCCGAACATGGGCAACTGGAAGCTCTAATTTTGAATTTCGAATTTGTTTTATTGTCAATGTTTCATTTTATAAAACTTAAACGATTTTTTGAGTAATAAACTGAACGATTTCAGAGCCAGTAATGGCGACACTGCAGAAAAAAAAAATATCTCCTGTCTGTCGGAAATTCTAAATATATGCTGCGTTTAAATATATTTCGGTTTTCGCCGTTGAATGGAGTTTTATGTGGCGCAAGTAATAAGAACGTGATATGTAATAAATAAAATAAACGCACAAATAAAAAACATAAATTAAAAAAAAAGAAAGCTTTCAAATTTTACATTAAACCCAAAGAAGCGTTTTTTTAACGTTTTGTGTCTTACCCTTTTATATATTAAATATCATGTTCTTCGCACTTAAACCAAAAAATTCAGTTCAACAGCAACATCGCAAAATAATTCTAAAATGAGCATATCTTTAGAATTCCCGATACACAGTTCCGCGCGCTTGAGATAAAAAGGTAGTAGTATGCCCGTAGAGTATTGCCATTGCTCGCTTTTAAATCATTTGAGTTTGTTCATCAAAAACTCTTTAAAATTTTACGAAATATGAAATAGATATTTAAATAAATTCCAAATCTGGGCTTCCAGATGCCCATATTCGGGTGGAAACGTACGTTATTCAAAATTGGATGGCTCTGGGTACCGTTGTTTTATCACAATGCGAGAAACATACATACATTTATGCAAATTCTTCATTTTTTAGTTTTATTAACTATAATACAGGGCTGTAATATTTGGTGGGAACAGTTTGAAAAGTGAACCGACATTTATTGTGAACCAACGCAAAATGCCAAAATGAAATTAATGGCCCTTCTGGGCTGGTTAATAAAAAGACAAAAATATTTTGTAAAGTTATCTCAGTAAACAAATTGAACATTGATATGATGAACTGAGAAAAGACTAAAAAACAGAAAAACTCGCTGCATCAGGAATTCTAAAATTCCTGATGCAGTAAAATTGTAATTGTGCTTTTGAACTGTATACGGTGCAGTTTCGAAGAAAATGATGCGTAATAATATAGCTAAAAAAACAAAAAAAGGAATGGGTTTGTAGACGTGAGTGTAATAGCAGACTGGTAGACTGCGATCTCAGCAAAAGCATAAAAAAACTTTAACAAAACTTTTTGGGCTACCCTTAAAACCTGAAACCTTTCAGATATTTTTAAGCACCTAAATATATACAGACGATATAAAAGAGTGCTATGACATATGTATAAATCAGAAATCACATGTTCCAAGCAAATCCGTTATAAAAGTATGCACGTTCTAATTTGATGCTAAATAGATGTGTACATATATTACAGGATAGGATTACATATAGTTAAATAATGTACTATTGTGGATAAAACAAGTTACGGTGATGTAAGATCATCTAGCGCTATTGCTATTATCGCAAACACCTTTCTTTTTTGTATTTTCAGTAGACAGTCCTGTTTCATGCTGATGATTTGTGATTGTCATTTGTTATCGCTCCGCAGCAAACAAACGTAAATTACACTGACCTCCAAAAGTTAAGAGGGCTCGTACACCTTAAAACCCTTAAGATCTTCGAATATGTTACTGTTGCAAGAATCAGGATAACTTATTTATTTTAAAAACAATCACTTACAACTTTTTACAGTTCACTACATAATATAGCTACTTTGGAAACTAGTATCCAAAACGTTCGTGTTGCCAGAAAGATTTTTATAATCTAATCTGCTTTGTGACAAAATGTTTTGTAGAAAGGAATACTCATATAGGAGCTGCAGGATAAAGGCAAAGATTGTAATTTTTGTTCACGAGTGATGATCTACAGTTGTTATTACAGTTTCGTAGACAATATCCAGGACAGTTTATCAATGTCCAGAAGAAGTCATTTGCCCGATTCGTTGAGATGGCAGGCGATAAGATGGATGGAAAATGGAATGTCACAGGCTCATGGTAATAGACATCTCAATGCCTCCGGTAGTGTGATCCACCGACTATGGAATCAGTTTGAATCCGAGGATTCTGTGTCTAGAAGAGATGTTTCAGGCAGACCTACAGTTATAACACCTGCGGGACATCGTTATTTAGGCAGACTCCTGCACAATACAGGTATGTATGCAACAAGACCAGTTTTTGTGTCCCATTGACCGGAGGACATAGAGGTGACCGTTTATGTTGGGCAAAAGAACACATCTCTTGGACCAGTCAACAGTTCTCTTCACAAACGAGTCCAGGTTCACATTGGAGAGTGATTCAGGTAGTCAGCTGATCTGGGGGGAACAACGTGCCGAATGCCACAAATCATACGTTGTGGAAAGACACAGTTACAGAGGTGGTGGGATAATGGTTTGGGCTGCGATCTCTCTCTCTCCCGGTGGTCACGCTGATTTGCATGTGTTCCATGGAGAAACTTTGACCTGTGTGAGATATCGATAGAGATCCTTGATCAATATGTCCTGCCATATGCCGATGCTATTGGTCCTGGATTTCTTCTGATGGACGACAATGCGCAATGACCGCACCGAGCTCGGGTTGCTGAAGATTATCTTATGGGTCACGGTACGGAGCGGATAGAATGGCCAGCTCAATCCCCAAACCTTAATCCGATACAGCATGTTTGGGACTACCTCAGGAGACAGGTTGCTGCTTTAAGTCCTCCTCCAAGGTCGTTAGATGGGCTTGAACAAGGATTACTTCATGTTTGGTCGTTGCTTCCCATTTCTCCGGATCGACAACTTAATTGATAGCATGGAATGTCACTGCCGCCAATGAATTGCAGCTGGGAGTTGACACATTCCTTATTAGAACCCTGTTTATAATGTTACCACCCCATTTTTCCTCAAAAAACGGTGATATATCGTTTCTGCAAGACTGAATTTCTCTGCCAAGAGTGCAATTTTTCGTTGTAATTCATGTTTGTGTTGAACTATAAAAACATTATATGTCGCATTCATTAAAGAACTGTTTAGTGAACATGTTCTGTAAATTTCTTGTTTCTATGTTGCTTCATTCTCAAATTAGGGGCAAAAACATTCAGTTTCTTAACTTTTGGAGGGCAGTGTATTTTGAGGCATTAATTTTGGAGGGCATTAATTTGAAACTGACTGTATATTTTGTCAAGCTGAGTGAGTAGAAAACTAAAACTACACTTTTTAATATTATTAGCAATTATAACGTGAGGCAAATTGAAAACATTACTAACGCTTCCTCATATTACGTACTTAGTATACTAAATTTTGTTCTTTTACAGCTCGATCGGGCCCTCGTTTGGCCTACCGTCTCCTGTCCTATATTGGCTCCAACCTGCGGTTGTTGTGCAATGTCTCGTGCAGCCACAACGTGTCCTGGACGAGGGCAAAGGACAACCAGACATTCAACGGCCCGTCCTTGCAGCTGCGCGACATCCGGCATGTCGACGGGGGAAGGTACTACTGCGAAGCGGACAGCGCGCGCGGGGAGAGGCTCTGCTTGCTCGTGACCCTCGTCGTACAATGTAAGACCCATTTTCTTTTCTTTTAGGCATAAAATTGCACGGATTCTTCGTTTTCTTGATTTGCACATCGTTTATGAATAAAACTCGTTGTTCATTACACGATTATATCATATTATTTTAAAATAGGTACACACTGCACACAAAAAAGGGTGGGACAGTTTTATATCTCCCGTTCACTGGGCTCTTTCACGAAATTTAACTTGCGTATTTTCTGTTTCGAAAGCTATATTTTAGATTTATACATAACATTGTTCTAACATAGGTATTTTGATACAAAATCGAACGTTTTCTGAAATGATATATCTATTTTTTTCATATTTCGATTCTTCAAATTATGCCTAAATATTAAATTTTTTAAATTTGTTGAGAAATTTACCGTGAAATTAAAAATTTATCTTCACGCACTTTTTCTAGTTTCCACCAAGAATAATTTTCTTGACGAAATTCTTAATTAATGGTAACTTATTTTACTTTCCCTTTCGTTGCGCACGACGGAAAAAAAAAGAAGTATTGTTCATTCTTTTAAATAATCTTAACAAAAAGCGTAATTAACGCTTATAACAAATGTGTCAACTTTCAAAACGCGCCTATATATAAATTTACGTGTCTCTTGCGAAATTTTGAATAAAAAAACTGTAATTTTTTTTTCAGGTATGACTAGAAATACGTCTACTTTAGGATGAATGTAAGAATTTCACAGTTCATAATTCAGAAATGTTTTCGAAAAGTTTATAAAAATTACTGAAAAATGCAAATTTTAAAAATAAATCAGAAAATAGCCGTGAATTTTATTTAGATTGAACCTAAATTTCGAATTGTGAAAGAAGAAATCAAGTAAGTTTAACCAAAAAGGAGATATTCCTAAATATATACAAATTCAATTAATATTGAGGAGCTAACATTTTGAGAACTAATTTTTTTTTAAATCTACTCTTGCGATTGTTACAAAACTTGACACTTTGGCATGATTTGAGTCGTAGAATCGAAATATGGACAAAAATTGTTATGTTATTTCAGAAAAAGTCCGGCTTTGTGTCATAATACCTATGTCAGAACAATGCTATACATGAATCTAATATATATATTACGTCGCGCTTTCGAGATATGAAAAGTGCAATCTGAATTTCGTCAATCATCCCAGTAGAATTCAGTAGGAGTGAATGCAGGATACGAAATAGAAAACTTCTTTCTTCTTTTTAAAACAGAATTAAAAACACCAACAATATAGAGTTTTTAGTTTGGAAGCTGTAATTCAGCGTTACAAAGCGTTACTTAGCTTTCCGTTTAGGAGCGATTATCACGCGGCGTGAAAATAACCCGACACACAAAATATAACATTTATCTTTCACTCGATTTAAAGATTCAGCTTCACCTTGTTGCCATTAAATTTTAAATAAGGTTCTTCATTAATCATTGAGCTTATAAATTAAAAATTATTAAATGTGTCTTTATTCCGAATTAATAAGGCCACGATTAACAAATACTGTAAGAGTTATGGTACAAAGAAAGATATTTTTATTTAATGCAATTAAAGTTGTAGGAAAACAAGTGTACAAATATAACTAATTGACTGCATAGGGCGCGCAATTTATCGCTTTTGCGTCTAGTGAAAAAGGTATCCGGGCAGAGGTCTGAGAATATGCTTAAAAGTTTTTTTAAAAAATAATTTAACATTTCATACACTAAATTAAAAACAAAATCTGGAATATTTCAGATTTTAATTACGTCCAAAGGGGTGTTTCCTTTAACATTTTACGTGTTACCTATATGTTGTAAAAATATTTATATGTAGTAAAATATTTTATGTAGTAAAAATACTTATATATTTTAATTATTTGTGTAGTAAAATTTATATTGATTTCTATATGCTATGAGAAATATTAATTATAATTATTCTGGTGTATAAGTGATAACCGAAATTTTGAATATTAATTTTATCAGCGATGAAACGCGAATAAGAATGAAGAAATCCAACTACCCAGTATAGGATTATAACATGTGATTAAGAGTACATCACGTTGTTTCCGCAATAACCCGAATGATAGGGATAAAATATGTGACCTACAGAGGATGGCAAAATAATGTACTTACCCCAGACGTTGTGATAGTTGAAGAAGAAAATACAAGTGAATCATCTACAATTCACTCTGTTTATTTTTCCTGTCAAAATTTTACTGCTGAGCTCACACAAATAAAACAAGAAAATTAAATAATCAGATCATAACTATAGTCCTACTATAAATGCAGAACGTCCATTCGTTTAACGATACACTTGGAGAGCACAATCTATTTGCATCGCTTTCTATAAATCACGAAAAACCTGGAATCGAAAATATATGTAGAGCAGCAATAAACTTGTCTTGAAATTTCTTCTGATTTTGAAGCTTCTACCAGTGAATTAATTTGGAGCAGTGCACCACGTGGCGATAGACAATGGTTGAGTCTTAAATTGCACAATGAGGTCGTTCATGATTCTTGCTTAAAATACATCATTCCATCCTGGATGAATTTTCAGAAACTGTATATAGAATGAATATATTCAATAAAAAAAATACAGTTCGCTTTCTATAAATCAGAAAACATATCATCGGACTTTTAAGGAGAGTTAACGGGCATCATGAAACGAGGTCGTAGGTGAAGAGACAGTCGCAAGTCCGTTCTTCACCCTTGAACTCCCAGCAGCGAAGAGCGCAGAAACCGGTCCAACAACTGCCACCAAGGGCTTGGACGAAACGATGACGATTCTTGAAGCGATAGTTTGATGATAGATGCCGGCTTGCTAGCACATTCCCTCCGGCGAAAGAAAAAGCACAGATCACCGCATGATCTTCACTAACGCTGCACACTGCATGATAAATTTCACCGAAACACAGTTCATTGCACGATAAATTTTACTGACGCACAGCACTCATTACAAGTATGATCTGGTATAATAGTTAAATCAAATGAAAAATAGTCAAAAATTATTTTATCATAATTTCACTGTCTGGGATAAGTGCTACACATATGAAGTACAATCAAAAATTAATAACTAATTCATATCATACAAGTTACTCATGTAGTTACAGCATACACTTTCATTATAATCTGTAGTCAAGTTACAATTTTCTCTTTGTAAATAACAGATTCTAAATTCTTCTGAATAACATCAATTTTCCCTTGAATTTTACTAAATTCATCTAGACCAATTACTCTACAATTTCATTTTCTTGAACACATTAATTTTCTTCTTCCTCTTTTTATTATTGTTGTATATGTATATATATATATTTTTTTTTACTACTCAAACTTGTTTCAGTAGCACAATTTTCATGTCTAGCTTGTAATGATCACTAAGTGTACTGCACACTTTTTTTTTGTTTTGTTAATTTCATGACATTGGTCAACCCGGACCAGCCTGCAGCCAACCGAACGTATGAGTGAAGGTGGCCAACCGACACCCAAACTAATCATGAAATCTCAAAAAGAATTTTTTTGTTGGAAATAAATCCACTAAATTCCTAACACTTACAAATGTGTGTATGTCTTCTATTTATTTATTTTTTCTAACTTAGTGAACAAGAAAAACAAGCTCGATGAAATAAATGTTCTTAATTAATCAAATTGAACCTTGGAGCAACTCTTTTAAATAATTTGCTACAATGAATTTTTTGAGTTTTGTGGTCCTCGATGTTTTGAATTAAGTCGTTTTTATTTTTTCTTTTAATTTATGTAAACTAGAATCCTCAATCGAATCTTCATTTATGTATTTTGTCGCTGTTGTAGTAATCTCGTCAGCTAATTCCCTAACAGATTGGTTACAATTTTGCGAAATGTTTGAGAATTGCTGTTGAATGTCCTGAAAGGATTCAACTCGCGCAAATTTATTCTTTAATAATTTTTCTAAATTTTCAAATTTATTTTCCTTAGCTGCTCTTGGATCATTAATTAGGAAATCTAGAGCTTTATCCCTACAGTTTATTTTCAGAATGATTATTTTCTTTTCATCTGACCATTTTTCTAATTTAGCAACACTATTTATTTGATCAAGAAAGAAATTTACATTTTCAGATAAGTTGCCACTAAATGTGGGCAGAGCAGGAGCTACGGAAGTTGCCATACCAGTGTTAGATCTACCTTTAAGCTTTGACATGGATGAAGAAATATAGTTACTTATGTTGCATTACATTACAATCTGCTATTTCTATTTTAATGATATTGAGATCTACATTATTTTACACAAACACTCAGTATTCTCTCTGATAATTTACATATACATTTACCAAACATGCATATAAGAGTAGATAGCAAAGTTAAGGTAATTTTTTTTTATAATTTAGTAATTAATTAGGATCTCCTGCAACTTTAACCATGCATATATCAAATTAGTGATGCAATATAAGTACATTGATCATTAACACTTCTGGACTATAATATTTCTGAACATTATTTTATCATTACATATCACAATCCAATGAAATTACTGAAATCAGCTTTTGATTCAAATATCTTAATACTTTCTTTAAATATGCACATATATATAAGAATACATATGAAATTGAATTTTTGAATTATCCAAAATAGACTATTTCATGGCATATTACCCATCATTTATCATAAATTTTTTACAATATAAATCACATGTGCAGCAAATATATTATAGGTCACACATTTTATTTGAATTCTCAACCTGAACTAAATAATTTTAAGTTATTTCTCCTGGTCACGGCACCATATGTAGTAAAATTATTATATGTAGTAAAATATTTTATGTAGTAAAAATACTTATATATTTTAATTATTTGTGTAGTAAAATTCATATTGATTTCTATATGCTATGAGAAATATTAATTACAATTATTCTGGTGTATAAGTGATAACCGAAATTTTGAATATTAATTTTATCAGCGATGAACCACGAATAAGAATGAAAAAATCCAACTACCCAGTATAGGATTATAACATGTGATTAAGAGTACATCACGTTGTTTCCGCAATAACCCGAATGATAGGGATAAAATATGTGACCTACAGAGGATGGCAAAATAATGTACTTACCCCAGACGTTGTGATAGTTGAAGAAGAAAATACAAGTGAATCATCTACAATTCACTCTGTTTATTTTTCCTGTCAAAATTTTACTGCTGAGCTCACACAAATAAAACAAGAAAATTAAATAATCAGATCATAACTATAGTCCTACTATAAATGCAGAACGTCCATTCGTTTAAGGATACACTTGAAGAGCACAATCTATTTGCATCGCTTTCTATAAATCACGAAAAACCTGGAATCGAAATATACGTAGAGCAGCAATAAACTTGTCTTGAAATTTCTTCTGATTTTGAAGCTTCTACAAGTGAATTAATTTGGAGCAGTGCACCACGTGGCGATAGACAATGGTTGAGTCTTAAATTGCACAATGAGGTCGTTCATGATTCTTGCTTAAAATACATCATTCCATCCTGGATGAATTTTCAGAAACTGTATATAGAATGAATATATTCAATAAAAAAAATACAGTTCGCTTTCTATAAATCAGAAAACATATCATCGGACTTTTAAGGAGAGTTAACGTGCATCATGAAACGAGGTCGTAGGTGAAGAGACAGTCGCAAGCCCGTCCTTCACCCTTGAACTCCCAGCAGCGAAGAGCGCAGAAACCGGTCCAACAACTGCCACCAAGGGCTTGGACGAAACGATGACGATTCTTGAAGCGATAGTTTGATGATAGATGCCGGCTTGCTAGCACACTTTATTTATTCAATATCATGTTCTTCGCACTTAAAGCATAAAATTCAGTTCGAGAGCAATATTGCAAAATAATTTTAAACTAAGCATATCTTTAGAATTTCCGATACGCAATTTCACACGCTGGAGATAAAAATGCGTTTTCTGTACGACGTTGCCATTTCTCGCTTTGAAATCTTTGAGTTTGTTAATCAAAAATTCGTTAAAGTTTTACAAAATATGAAATCGATAATAAAACAAATTCCAAATTTGAAATTTGCGCTTCCAGATGTCCATATTCGCAGTAGGATTACGTCATTCAAAACTGGAGTGCTCTAGGTACCGTCGTTTTATCAAAATGCGAGAAACATACATACATTTCTGAAGGTTCTTCATTATTTAACTTCTTCAAACTGGGCGATAATATTTGGTGGCAAAAATCTGAAAAGTAAAACGGGCATTGAGAGTGAAATTCGGAGTTTCAGGTTCGGGTGGAGGACTACGTTATTCAGACGTTTATGACTCTAGGTACCGTTGTTTTTCCACAGTGCGAGAAATATGCATACATTCATGCAGATTCTTCATTATTTAGTTTCTTTAAATATGATGCAGGGTGATAATATTTGGTGGCAAGAATTTGAAAAGTGAAACGGACATTCAGAGTGATTCGACGCAAAATCGCAAAACGAAAACAATAGTCCTTCAGGTACAAAGTCCCTTCGGAAAAGAAAAAGATGCGCACAGATTTTTAACAGTATAGATATCGTTTCCCAACATACTTACCCTTTTATCTTTAAAATGCTGCTGTTTAAAATCAATACCAATAACAAAAAATCGGAAAGCTTTCAGCTTTTATATTATGCTCAAACGGGCGTTCTTTTTTTCATTTAGAGCCGCATGCTCGTTTTGAGAGCATTGAGCTAACGCCACATTGGGCTAAAAATATTTAAAACCAGCATGTCTTTTGAATTTCTGATATACAGTCTCGCGCGCTGGAGATAAAAATGTTTTATTCTTTACAGCGTTGCTACTACTCGTTTTGAAATTGTTGAAATTTTAATCAAAAATTCGTTAAAGTTTTACAAAGTATGAAATAGACAATAAAATAAATTTCAAATTCGGGGTTCTAGATGCCAATGTTCGGTTGGAGGAGTATATTATTCAAAATTTCATGAGTCTAGGTACCTTTGCTTTTTCACAGTGCGAAGAACATGCAGATTACGCAGATTCTTCATTATTTAGCTTCTTTAAATGTAATACAGGGCAATGGTATTTGGTGGCAAGAATTTGAAAAGTGGTATAGCCGTTTATAGCGATTCGAAGCCAAATGCCGTTTCGAAACTAATAGCCCTTCTGGGCTAACGCCCATTTAGGCTTTAAAAAAATTATGTAATTTTTAAATTGCAAAAATCAGGGTGTAATTGGAATCACGAGATTGAGGGTTCAACTGTTATTAAAAGAAGAACATAATTAAATTAGTTTTCCATTAAAGTAGTTGTTGATCAAAATAATTGCAGTAAAAATTATTGCAGATAAAAAATTAAATATATTTATTTTCTAAATCAAAATACTTTTAACATAAAACCTTAGAAATAACCTTAGCGGAACCACATACCTCTCTAAAATCCTTAGACAGCTGCGTTACCTTGCGTTATGCTGTTACGCATAACGTTACATTATATTATGATGTTAACGTAACATGCTACGTAACGGTATAAAAAAGTGGAACAGTTCTATATCTCCCGTTCTATTGGGCCGATTCAACTTGTGTTTTTTATGTCTCGAAAGCGCGACATAGGATATCTATTAGATTTATATATAGCATTGTTCTAATATCATTATTTTGACACAAAACCGGACATTTTCTGAAATCACATGCCAATTTTTTCGCATATTTTCTTCTGCGACTCAAATTATGCCAAACTGCCAAAATTTGTAAAAATCGCATGAGCAGATTTTAAAAAATTAGCTCTCAAAATTCTAGCTCCTCGGTGTTAATTGAATTTGGTATATATTTGCTAATATCCTTCCTTTTATTAAACTTATTTGATTCTTCCTTTCACATTTCGAAATTTAGGTCCGTTCCAAATAAAACTCGCCCATTTTTTATGATTTATTTTTTAAATATTTATTTTCAAATATTTTTTATAAATTTTCGAAAACAGTTTTGAATTATGACCTATAAAATTTTTAATGTTATCTTAAAGTAGATGTATTTCTAGGCAAACTTGCAAAAAATTTCATTTTTTTATTCAAAGATATACGTAAATTTATATATTGGCGCGTTTTGAAATTTGCCATATTTGTTGAAAGCGATAAAACATTAAATGTGGTTTAAGCACTTTAATTACTTGAAAGTAGGAACGATGTGACATTTTTTCCCTCGTGCTCAGTGTAAAAAAGGAAAGCAAAATAGATTGCCATATATTAAGAAGTTCGCCAAGGTAAAATTTTTAAATTTCAGTTGAGTCGTAGAATCGAAATACGGAAAAAAAATGCCATATCATTTCAGAAAGAGTCCGATTCAAAATTCCTATATTAAAACAATGCTTCATTAAGTCTAATACACAGTCCAGTCACATTAATGTAACCACCACGTACTTTCCATGTCAGAGTTAAATAACCAATCACAGAAGGCAGGTGGCAGCACAGTGCAGTTGAGCGTATATAAAGGGTGTGTGAGGGCTTCGGAAAACATTTCAATCGTTGGCGTAATGCAGAAACGAAGGGCATGATCATTGGCTTTCGGGCCAAGGGTGGAAGCATTTCCGAAACGGGGTGGAAGCATTTCCGAAACGGCTGAGTTTGTGAACTGTTCGCGTGCCGCCGTGGTAAAAGTGTACCGTGCATGGCAAAATGGGACTGTCCAAAATCAGCGACGTGGCAAATGTGGTGCACCACGGGCCATAGATGACAGAGGCGAACGACGGTTGCGGAGATGCGTTCGGGCAGATAGACGGGCTACCGTTGAGCAACTGACCACCAAAATGAACCAAGGGGCTACCAAAAGTGTCTCCCAAAGTACTATTCAGCGAACATTGCTGCGTCTGGGCCTCCGAAGCAGACGCCTGGTTCGTGCACCTATGCTGACTGCTGTTCATCGACGGCGAAGGCTAGAATTTGCACGCCAGTACAGCAGCTGGACGTCCACTGAGTGGCGACAGGTTGCGTTTTCGGATGAATCGCGTTTTATGCTCCATCGGACAGATGGACGTTGGCGTATAAGGCGTGAAACCTCTGAAAGGAACCACCCTGCAACCATTGCCGGAACGGTCCAAGCTGGAGGCGGGAGCATTATGGTCTGGGGAATGTTTTCCTGGCATTCTCTAGGTTCACTGATCATTGTGGAAGGCACAATGGATCAATACAAGTACGCATCTGTCCTTGCGGACCATGTTCACCCCTACATGCGCATTGTTTTTCCTCAGGATGATGGCATCTTCCAGCAGGACAATGCGAGGTGCCATACAGCTGCCAGTGTACGTGCGTGGTTCGAAGAGCACCAGGATGAGTTTACCGTCCTCCCCTGGCCAGCAAACTCACCTGACTTAAACCCAATCGAGCATCTGTGGGACCATCTCGATCGAGTTGTTCGCGCCATGGATCCTCAACCGCGTAATCTAGCGCAGCTGGCCACGGCATTAGAGTCGGCATGGCTCAACATCCCAGAGAACACCTTCAGGGACCTATGTGACTCTCTTCCTGCACGTCTCGCAGCAGTCCGCTCTGCGAAAGGTGGTTATTCTGGCTTTTGACAGATGGTCACATTAATGTGACTGGACTGTGTATATATCCTGTTATATATGAAACAAATTCACGGTGTCAATCATGTTAAATACAAGATGACTGCACCAGATGTCTAATATAAAAATGGAGTAATACAGTAATTGAGTACTGCGATTATTAGCTGAGGCTTAAATTATAAATTTAATTACACTGTCGGCATGGCTGATTAGGGAAAAAACCCATTATAGGTGATCCTATACTTTGATAGTACTAGAAGCGTTGTATACCTGGACCCGGGATCTGCCGCTGGAAATGGTTTTGTTTCAAATAAAGTTCCCTGCTATTTTACTAGAAATCCTTCTTTTATTATTTAGCCTACCATTCTAAAACATAAATTTCCAGACAGCCTGGCATTCTATTCAAATAACACAAAACTCACTTAATCATTTAAATTCCATTTTTATTTATTATATTTTTCGTAATTCATGACAAAGCATAATTGTTTAATCCCTTTTTAATCCGCCGGGAGAAAAAAAAAGTAAAATTTAAGCAAGGTAATTAAAATATAACATCACTTTTACCTCGGCCAATTAGGCCACGAGGTCATCTATGTAAGAATACATTACAGATATATCACATTTTTTCCCTTGACTAAGACCTTATACATTACTAAATTTCTGAAATTCTTATACTTCAAAAATTAACAAAACACTATCTTGGATGGACAGCAATTAAAGGGAAAAAAAGAGATTCTCTAAAATGATGAGAGAAACAGGGCTCCTGGAGACCTTCGAGAAATCAGGCAATAAAAAAGAAAGAAAAAACAAAATTCATAAAAAGAATTTCGCTTAGCTGTTAGGGTAGGAGGATGGTCCGGAAAAGTGGAGAAAATTTTCATAGTTCTTCTATTTCGCTGAGGTCACTAAACGGGGGAGTAACTTTTAGTCTTCATAGATGAGCCGTCATGTGAAGGAAAAAAAAGAGATTCTCTAAAATGATAAGAGAAACAGGGCTCCCGAAGACCTTCGAGAAATCAGTCAATAAAAAAGAAAGAAAAAACAAAATTCTTAAAAAGAATTTCACTTAGCTGTTAGGGTAGAAGGATGGTCCGGAAAAGTGGAGAAATTTTTCATAGTTCTTCTATTTCGCTGAGGTCACTAAATGGGTTTGTAACTTTTAGTCTTCATAGATGAGCCGTCATGTGAAGGGCATCACCCGTTGATATAACTTCTTCTTTGGTCATCAATCCCTTTTCGTCGGTCACTAGGCAGGTTCTTTAGGACCGCTCGAAAAACCCCATCGTAGCGGGGCAGCGGATGAGGCTGCCCCTCTACGATGTGGAGTTATGTCTACGATGAGGAATCACTAATCCTTTAAGGCACGCAAACCACGTTGACACTGCATGCATTTAGACTTTCACGGTGTAGTAAGCTCCAACAACCACCACGAACATCGCAGACGCCCTACGAAAAACGTCAAAAGCGAAGAAACACCACGGGCAAGAGCGTAAGAGTAGTGGCAAGTGAGTCAGAAGCAGCCAAGAAGAGTGAGTCGCAAGAGTGGAACACTCAAATTTCTCTCTTAAAATACCGACAAGCATAGTTTCCCATACTTGGCAAAACTCGCCCCTCAAAAGCTTCCAAAGTCCAATTTTGTTTTCCAAAACCGGTCAAGTCTCTACTGCGCAAGTCCGCTGCCTAAGAAAATTCACCAATTTTCTCGGAACCGGCTCGCCAAAATCCTGACCTACTCCCGACCTTTTCCGTTAACCTTCCTGTTTACAAGATGCCTCATCACGTACACCCGCCTTCGGCTAAACTCCGAACAAAAGACCTAGCTTCTAGAATCCTGTGGAACTTTCCATGAGTGCGAAGAAGACAGAAAAAAAAATGGCGCGAAAGAAACGAATATCAGATGGCCCTGTTTCTTTACATTAAATCAAACTAACATTTCACAGTTAATCCGTAACAGTTCCTTAAATTTTTCCCTTTCACTTTATATTAGAAAATTTTAAAATAAATTTTACTTGAGGCACTGGTTCATAGACTGTATTCCAATACATTAAGCGAAATTATTAAGAATTATGCGAAAATAAAAAATTAATCTCCTTATAATAAAAATACACGAATAAATGCTTCTTGTTGGGAAAAAATAATTAAACTTAATATCCAACCAATTCAACAGAATACAGAAATTATTTAACTCGTAAAATCTCGAATTTTACCAAACAACAATCCTAGGTCGCGCTTTCCAGACATGAAAAACGCAATTTGAATTTCGTCAATCGAATAGTAGAACGGAAGATATAGAACTGTCCCTTTTTTTTTCGGGGAGGGGGCAGTGTACATCATCAGTTTTCCTTGGAATTAATTACCACTTCGCGAAACATAATGCTTTTAATATAACTCGTATGAGAGTAATTTTAGTTTAATTTATATAGTTTATTTATGGTTGTCAACAGCTATGTTATTAGTACAGAATTACCTTCTCGTATATTAGTTACATACACACAGTTAAATTATTAAAATATATAAAGAACAAAATCTGCACAAATTTGTTCTTATTGCTAACTATAAAACATGCATCATGCTTCCCCTTTCTGATGTCAGAAATATCTTTAGAAATTATTCTGATTGTTAGGAAACATATTTAGTTTTTTCCAAAATTTTTGGTCTTTTAGTTAACATTACGCCACCACGCTTTTAAATCCTGTGATACTTTATATTAAAAAATGCTCAAAATTTATATTTAATGCAGCCTTATCACAAATAGCCAGTTCTCGGAATATTGCTCTTCAGTGAAGCACAAGATCTTTACTTCATAACTGAAGTTTAATTATTCTGCAGTTACTAAAACAACGAAGAATTTAAAAGCATGAACGTGTCTATTAATAATTTAAATCTATGTCTTTACTAAAATATATAGTTTTAATTATTTAAAATACTCATATTTGTACATAAAATTGAAACTTTTTACGAGCAATTATAACATAATAGTAATCATAGAAGATGTTTAAGCCTATATAAATATAGATATATGCCATATATTGTATATTATACATTTATGCTACATACTGTTGTAGTTTTTAGTCCAAAGGGATTTAGTCCCGAAGGACTATTACTTTCGTTTTGCGATTTTGCGTCGATTCACTCTGAATGCCCGTTTCACTTTTCAAATTGTTGCCACTAAATGTTACCGCTCTGCATTAAATTTTAAAAAATGAAAAATCTGCATAAATGTATGCATGTTTCTCGCATTGTGATAAAACCTAGAGCCATCGAATTTTGAATAACGTAATCCTA
>KK121054.1:30241-44309 GCA_000611955.2 Stegodyphus mimosarum
GTCTGCGTGCGTTGCACGGGAAAATAAAAAGGAATTTTAATTACAGTTCTAAATAAATAGCCAAATAAATGTGAAATTCGTAACAATATTCTCTAAAACTTTAACGAATTTTTCATTAACAAACTCAAAGATTTCAAAGCCAGCAATACCAACGTTGTACAGAAAAACATTTTTATCTCCAGCGCGTGAGAGCGTGTACCGAAATTTCTAAAGATATGCTCAATTTAAAATTATTTTGCGATATTGCTGTTGAACTGAATTTTATGGTTTAAGTGCGAAGAACATGGTATTTAACAAATAAAGGTAACACACAAAATGTTAAATAAACGTCCCTTTGGATGTAATTTAAAATTTTTTTTGTTTGTTTATTTGGGGCATTTCATGCAATAATTTTATTTTATTTTTCCTTAATTCGAATTTGTGGCAACTTATAATGTTTCTAAGTATTTTTTTTTTCGGATTACATTGTAGATCTTGTAATTGTGAGTGTGTCAGAGTTTCAGTTGTAACAATAAGTTGTTTAAAAGCTGCGATACGGACAGAAATCTTCCTGCCGGTTTGGCATGAATTTTACCACCAAGTCGAAAATATTCTTGAAGATTCCAGAAAATGTCTTTTCAAAACCCTAGGAATGTTTTTAAAATCTTCCGGAAGAACTCAGCAAAGCTAAAAGTAGCGCTGCGTTGAAGTTGTACGATTACTGAATTCGATGAAAGAAAAGTTTTGTTATCTAAATCTTAATGTCACTCTCACATTCCATAATCTAACCTTCTTCAGAAAAAGAAGGCAAGAGGAAACATGAACGAGAAAAGAAGAGAAAAAGAAATAAAAGTCTCATCTTTCTAGATTAAACATAATAGCTCTAATCGAAATGAATCAGAATTCTTGATGATGTGTCTTAGAATACAAACTAATTCACAAATGCCAAAATTCCCAAGGGAGTTTTCCTTTCCCTAAATCCTTCTTTAATAATCTCCGTAGTTATAGAAAAAATAATTTTTTTCATCTTCATTTGCAGGTGGCGTCAGTCAGGTACCCGAAGAACGTCGCCCGTTCAACCTCACGGACTTCATCGTGACGTTGAACGGGCGAAACGAATAGAAATCTTCCCACTCGTTTGGCATGAACTTTGTCACTAAATTGGCGATAGTCTCGAAGATTCCAGAAAGTGCCTTTTCAAAACCCTAGGGATGGTTTTCGAATCTTCCGGAAGAACTCGGCAAAGCTAAAAGTAGCCCTGCATTGAAGTTGTATGATTACTGAATTCAATGAAAGAAAATTGTTTTTATCCAAATCTTAATATCACTATCACATCCCGTAATCTACCGTTCTTTAGAAAAAGAAGGAAAGAGGGAACATTACGAGAAAAGAAGAGAAAAAGGAATAAGTCTCATCTTTCCAGATTAATCCAGAACAGCTCTAAATGATTCATAATCAGAATTCTTGATGAAGTACCTTAGAATGCCAACTAATTCTCAAATATCAAAAGTCCCTAGAGACCTTTCTTTTCTCTAATTCCTCCTTTAATAATCTCCGTAGTAATAGAAAAAAAATTTTCTTTTTTGTCTTCATTTGCAGGTGGCGTCAGTGAGGCACCCGAAGAACGTCGTCCGTTCAACGTCACAGGCTTCATCGTAGGAATGCTGCCACCGCTGTTCATCTCCTTTTACATCATCCTCAAGCTGGGCTATCGATCACGGTACGCGGTGGAGAGACCGGAGGACGAGGGTTACAGGGAGGAACCCTTCTTCATCAGCTACTGATCGGCCAGAACCCTCGACAGAAGGGATTCTTTCCCTTTTCTGGATTCACCAAGTGGAGATTCTAGTCTCCCTCACCCCCTGCATGCATACTAAATAAAACTGAAAACATGAATTTTAAATGAGTTTTGACGTCGCCATTACAAAACAGATTTTTCGCCTTCCGGCCGTTGTTTTATTTTTGCTCTTAGATTATAAAAACGAGCGGCCGAAATGAATATACATATATATAGTTTATTTTAAAAGATATTTTTAAGCGTAATTTGTTAACTGAGACTGAACGGGAAAATGTGGAATCCCGAGGAGAAATATTTCCATGGATGAAAAGAAGTGATTGAACACTTCGTATGGAAAAAAGAAAGAAAAAGGTTTTAATTACCACATTTTGTTTGACAGAATTGCAGGTGGAAGTTTTAAAAATTTCTTTCCTAGTACATAATTCTCCAAGTGGCAAAGTTGCTTCTAGGAATTTCAGTCACCACTTCCTGTTTGATAGAACAATTTGTCACCTAATTTTTGTTTGGCAGAATTGTGGACAAGGGTTTTAACAATTGATTTTTACCGGTTCATAATTCTCCAAATGGCAGCACTCGTTTTATGTGGATATCAAACCCACTTTTAACGTTCATCTTCATTCTCTTGCTCACCAAAAAACATTTTTAGTCACCATTTATTTCAAAGAATTGAAATCTTTAAGAGTGCCTTTTTTTTTTGTTCCTTCAACTAGCAACAGTACTTGTACTTTGTCATCAGATCAATCTGCAGCATTTATCACTACCTTTTAAGCCCTCCTCCGGCACAAAAAAAAAAGAAAAAGAAAATTTTATCCACCACTTTTTGTTTAACAGAATTGTGAATGAGGGAATTACGAGTCACATTAATTTTCTACAAAGTGGCAGCACAGTGTATCTGATCAGTTAATGAACTCTTATCATATTCTTACCATGAATGTTTCACGAATTCCTTAAACAAAGAGTTATTAAAATTTTCGTCTTTTGAGAAATTTACTGCGATTGAAGAAGAATTTCAGTCGATTTGAAACTAAAAACTTCTATATATTACTCTATAAACCATATAACTATCCAGCACTATTTTACTATATTTTAATGTTCTAAACTTTTTGTTCAATTAAAATGCTTGAATGGCTTCTTAGATCACAATTCGGAAGATGAAACAAAAAACATGTGTAAAGATTCATTCACAAAATTCATGGAATTCGATGATTTTGAATGTCCAAGTTTATAGGGTTAGCCTGAAAGAAACTGATACACGCAACGTTTTATGGAAACAAGAGCTTTAATTGCACGGTTGAACTACTTTTAAGATTGGAACAAGTCCTGAAGGTTAAAGTCCTAAAGTTTACATGCCTCACTCAGTTACAAATGTTCTATATCTGACCTTTCTGTGGTGCGACAAACATCAAAGCCACAGCCATGTTCCCAAACACGTCTGAACATGTCCATGACAACCACTCACACCAGCTACCGTGATACCTTGTTTAAGATAGTCCAAACTTCTAGAATAGAAGCTCTGCTCTAGAAGAATCTGTACCTAGAAGTCTTCCTATATGTTGCATGCAATAAAAGTGACACCATGAAACATCACGATATGACGTCACGACTTATCATGGCGCTGTGTAGTCAACATTTTCTTGATTTTGTTGGCATTCTAATTGCTGTTATTCATATATCATGTATCGATAATTGAAGATATATAAAGCCCCCTTCTAATTTTAAGGCTTAGTCCAAATAATTTTTCTATGTACTATATGAAAAACGAAATGCTGCACGGCATTAAGACGTGACCTCACATGGTTGACTTTCTCTTGGCTTCACTTTCGTGACGTCACGCTTACGCCATTTATTATAACCTCCTTGATCTGTACGTCTCCGTTCACACGGTGGTATAAATTTCATAACTAGTTTAAGCCGAGCTTCGTTGCTAGGTAATCAGACCTTGCTACGTCAGAAAAACTGATTTAGGGGTTTGGACATAAAGTTCGAAGTTTTCAGCTTTATGCCGACTTGGTATGAGTCGACCAATCAGGGCGAACTCACGAAACTTGACAAACAGAGAGGGAAAGCTGTAGACACATCCAGGCATGCTCAAATTTAGCTTCTCTAATTGGTTAGAGCTCAAACCCTGTCTCGTAGGCGTGAACGGAACTCACGCATTTTATGCCTTGTGACTATGCCACTGTGACATTTACACCACAGTCCAATCCTAGCGGTTGAAAAACGGCAGAGCTATGTTTTAGTCTGTTGAATGGCCAATTGAAAGCCGAGGTAAATTTTCGTCCATACCGTATTTTAAATTTTGCGTATTGAAATACACAAAAATCTCTTGCTCCCTTATTAGCTCCTAGTCAAAGCAAGCAAAAGCAACAAAGCACATTGCTCGACTGACGTCAAGAGCACCGCTCACGTGATGCTGACGTCACGACACATAAACGAAAGAAGTAGGTCGTAACTTCGAAGACTTCTTCTACAAGAAGGTACTAAATGCTTTGGGATAAAAAGAAGCATATTGTTTGAAAGCGTTTAATCTGAGCATTTCTTTCAGGTTAGCCCAGTATATCTAACTGATGACAGTTAAATACATTTAATTTTAATGCATTCAATTAAAAGTTAAGAGCACATTAATTTTTGTAATCGTTAGCGAAAGATGTTTGTAATGACATGCATCACGCATTTTGTTACAAAATCGTTTTTTTTACCCTACACTGTCAATAATTTAAAGAAAAAATTAATTATTTTTTGCTTAAATTACGATTTAAAAAAATTAATTTTCCTGAAGAATTTTAATTTTAGAGGGTAAAAAAAGATGGTATTAATAATTATATACCATACGTTTTATATACTAGGTACGGATGCGTAAAACAGTTAAGGAAAACTGAAATATAATTTAGAAAAATGACTTGACTATGTTGACCAGTTACAACTCGATTAAATCTTAGGGTTTCGTAGAGATCACTAAAGATTTCAAAAGAGATTTAGGCAGAAAACATGTATTATTTCGAAATAAGATTAAGATTATTATTTTCAAAGATTTATGATTCATTTTATAATAATTTCGTTGCACTATGCAAAAATCACGATTTTTTCCCTTTAAAGTGATTTCAAGATAAGCTTTTTATAATTTTTACAATACCAAATAAAAAAAAAATTGTATTTTGATTTAACGCATATTTTCGAATGCAAGCGTATCCATGTATAAACCGAGAGCCAAAATTTTGCTCAAAAATTTAACCCAAATTAAAAACCCGTGTATACGCCGAATTCAAAATCTTCCTATTTATTGAATTATTTATACCGATAAAAGTGAGAATAATTGGCCATCTAAGTATCTAAACGCACGAAAGCTAACTCCCAAAGAGGAAAGGGCCTTCGTGACGGACTTTCTGAGGAAATCTGACTTTATTTACATTACAAAATTGGAAACAAATGAGAGAGATACTTTTTCTTTGAGTTGACTGTGAACGAATTATTGCCTAAAATTCATTACACAATTTCCCCCAAATTTTTTCGAAAGTTCGCCTCTAAATGATTCTTTTCGAAGCAAAATGTTTGCAGTTTCGTTACTTTGACATAGAGTGAATAGGCAATTTCGTGGTTTTGGCATGGTGTGAACGTAATGTTTTGCAGTTTCGTGTGGTTTTGGCTTGGTGTGACCATACCATTAAAGCTACGTCAAAATCAGGAAGCTTCCCATAATTATGAAAGCGAAATAAAATGCATTCGAAATAAGAAGATAAATAAAGCAAATGTTGTCACTTGGAGGGTTAAACTAAACAATCAAGGTTTCGGTAAACCTTCATTCAACAAAAAAGCTTTCATCTTAAAAAAACTCACCCTGTATCAGTGTTATGATGTCGTGGACCAATGAACTACAGTCTGCTTATAAGGATTCCTAATGTTTCCATCTAAAAAGTAGGAGTTTCAGCAAAAGCAGTGATATTTTCTTGGACATCAAAGAAACGATTTCGACTATCCACGATTTTTCACTGATAAAAAAAAAGCTGCTTGTTGTTGGAGTTTGAAAGAGGAAGTATTGTTATTTTTTCAGATCTATTACACTCATAATATTTTGTATGCTACATAAATAGTCTGTATGAATTTTACAATCTACATTTCCTAGATATAATATTTGTGTCGAAGTTATGGTTAATGCAAAATTTAAACGTCAGTGTTTTTCTGTTCGGCTGTTGGCAACAGTACCGTTCATTAGTTGATAAGGAGGCGGAAAAAAATTACTAAATTGCGTTGTTGATTCAAGAAAGCAGTCAGAAATTTTGAATGCATGTACGGCAGAAAATCTCGAGAAAGAAAACAGCAAAGGAAAATAAAACAAGCAGGAAAGGGAAAGAAAGCATCGCAAGGAGAAAAAGAAAACAAAACTGAAATTTCGCAGTGTTTTAAAAAAAAGGCAATAAACTTTGTTATTTCGGTATGCCGTTGTACGAAATATCGGGTTAAGAAACAAAAAAGATTAAAAACAGAATGTTTTTCTTTACACTTCTTTTTTTCTTGCATTCTGTTTTAGTTTTATTTAAACTGTCACCTTTTTCAAGTAGTTCAGCTTGTGTAAATTCAAAGAAATTCTCAATGATCTTGTTGATATTTTGGAAAAGTCTTGAAGACGGTCAAACGTTTGAAAGAATGTACTGTTAAGAAGTCTACAACCAATAACAATAATAAAAAAGGTAGTTTCAAACTACTTTTATTATTTTATTATCTTCTAAAAACAAAGTCCAATTTTTTTTCAAACATTTTTTCTAATGTTCTTCTCTAAATGAGTTCTTTTCAAAGCAAACATTTTTCAGTCTCCCGATTTCGGTTTAATATGTTTTTAGTAATTTTATATATTTCTAAATGCATTTTTATAAAAGCAATAATTTGCAGTTCATGATTTTGGCTTGGCATGAACATAATATTAGCACTAGTCAGAATCATGAACTTTATCGAAAAAAAAAGGGGGAAAACAAAAGAAAGAATGAAAGAAATGAAATTCATTTTAATGTGTTTTCAAATATTTAAATATTTTTCTAAATGCTTTTTTCTCAAAACAGATATTCTCCAGTCCTGTAATTTTGGCATGGTGTAAACAACACGAACCTTATCATAACTAAAAATGGAAAATGATATGCATTTTTATGCGCTTTCTAATATTTTGATTTGTTTATACCATTCCTTTCCCAAATGAAATGCTGAAATAAGGGCTAAAACTTTCAAACTTATTCTTTTAAATTTTGCATAATTTTCTCAATTCAGCGAGTACGTGACTTAACCAAGCGAGAAGTTATGACAGTTAAACTTAGGGGCGTCGTCTGAGAGCATGCGATACATGTGGCGCATGCCTATAAATTTGAATTGAGAAAGGAATTTATTATTTTTCAACTCAATCGAATAATTAAATCCTTATTAATTACTTTAAATGTACAAGTCTGTGTTGAAACATCGGGTTTATTTAAAAACCAGCAATTTAAAACAAAACGAATTGCGTACTATCGTTTGTTCTCTAGTTTTGCTTTTACGTGTTGTACGAACACCAGTGTCGTTCATCAAGTAATATATTGTTGCGTGCGTATGGGTTGGTAATAGATTGAATGCACAAGTCGTTAAAAAGTTAATAAAATTTATTCTTTTTGCAAGAAATAAAACAAAATACTGAAATATTTCCTCAGAGATATTCGTACAATATCACAATATCTCAAACATTAAACAGAACTCAGTTCAAAACAGGGAAACTAATTCTACCTCCAACGAATTCGCTACAATCTATAAAAGCATTAAGTAAATAACAGTTCGCTTAAAACAGCTACAACTGAGCTCAGGTGTTTTAATTCGGCTTTTATAAGCTTTTTGATTATTTACTAGAATATTCTGGTAAAACCTATTTTCTAGATTTTTCTCAAATTTTGTGGATGGCAACAGCAATTACGAGATATTTATTTATTAAATATTAAATGGACAAGCTCTTTTATTTTACTTTTTGACGAAACTTCAAAAATCGTCTGCCTTGCACGGGAAAATAAAACAATTTTAATTAGAATTCTAAATAAATACGGAATGAGTAACAATATATTAAACCTGTATTATTAAGTGTAGCCCTTTTTTTAGGAATCTGAAGCCCGACTGAAAATGAAACAAACAAACTTTTAAATGGCTTAATTCTATCAATATTTATATCTTGATCGCCTTTGAAAATAAAAATTGCTTAAAAATGATAAAACGTAAAGAGAATGTATATAAAAAGGTCAACACAAGATGCATAACTCAAATTGGGCCCACCAGCGGCTGAGCGGTAAAGTCGCTGAACACTGGTAGCTCGGTCCGAGGTTCGAATCGAGCTAACGGGTTGGTTGCATTGGGCGTTTTCGTGGTTTTCCTCATGTGTAATGTGTATACGAGCCAGTTTCCCTTAGAAAGTCCTCCCCGAAGGCATCACTCCCCTTAGGCAGATGGGCGGCGAGGCTTTGCCTTAATCACATAAAACTAAACCAAACCAAACCAAACTGCATAATGCAAGGACATTAAAAACTTGCCAGTTTATACTATTAAAGAAAAGGGGGTTTTTTTGCCATGCTCAATTACAAAATAGATATTTTGCAATTTCCGTTTGTTATCTGTTTTAACATATGAAATATTTCTCTGGGATTAAGCCATCAATTCAGCTGATGCCTAGTTGAGGTATTTCTCAATTTTTTGAATGGCATCGCCATTCTAGCAAGTGCACTGGAGCTTTTAATAAGACAAACTCCATGTTACAGCTGAATTGCAATATTAGCCGAAAATATTAATAACACATTTCATTGAGCAGTTAGTATAATTAATACTGGTACTAGGTATAGAGTGAAGTACTTAATGTCCCTAGGAAGAGCAAAATGTGTGGGGGAAAACTTCAGCAGCTTAGGATAAGTGATAAGTGACGGTGGACGTGGGCACTGTCCCTTTACCATAACAGTTAATCAGTACAGCACCACGTCCACCATTATCTAGAGCAGGCCAGATGGTATGGCCACACGTAAGCCTTGCACATGATGCCCAGAACCAGCTCCGGGACCATCTGGTGGGCAGTCGAACAGACCAAAAATGCCCCCGGGATTCCACTGCCACGCAACTGACCGGGCCCAGCATTCATTGAGTTCAAAGTCAATAGCTACATGGCCATACAAGGGCTAGTGGCAGAGTGTGTTGTAAAACAATGGCGTTGCTTACATAGGCTTACAGTGCTTACATAGGCTTCAGGTTACATGGGAGAACATATCTGGTAGGGAACAAAGATATATGACATAACATACGTACATAGGATTTCCTAATACATACAGAAACTTGAATTGAGTTACATTACTTACGTTATAATTAACCGAGGATATACACTATACATATTGCAAAATTAACATAAACAATGCTACAGTACATTTACATTTCACTGTCATATTTGTATTACAAATTTAATCCTACGCATTAAACACTATACTTACATTTACGCCTTAATCTTATGCCATATATCTGAACATATATTATGCTCATGACATACATACAGATTATTGCAGAAATGCCTACAGAATCTTGCTGTATATTACCTGAAGAACTTATTTACAGAACGTATTCAGCAGCTTAGGAAGAAATTCCTCCTTGTCAAAATGCAAATCTATCAGAAAGAGAAATATTTGTAGGCTATAATTCATCTGATTAAGATAAAATTACACGCCGAACAAATATTAATTTAGAATTCAAAAAACAAATAAATTCTTAATAATCTTTCATTTACAATGGCCAAACTAACAGAGCCTTAAAATTTCGCGTTAAGGAACATGAAACATAGAAAAAAGAAACACAGAAGCCCCAGCATTGTTGGTTCGAAAATCACACTGTCAAGTTTTCTACAGCCAAAATTATTCAAAAAACATCTTCCATTAGATGAATTAGATTTTCTAGAGGTGTTTCACATTCAGAAAAATCTTTTTATTCTATTGAGCGACCCTAATTCCAATCCATCTTTGTCTTAAGCCTTTAAGGAAATTGAAATTTCGTTTTAGTTCTAGCTTCTCAATAGATGGCGCCAGCAGCTTAACTCGTGTCCAGCTATTCTTATCTAATCACTATATCTTACGTTCATTTGCGCTTTGGCAGCTAAGGATGATGGTTCCGTAAAACCATCAAAACTAGTCCTGTAAAAATTTGCAAATATAAATAATGCTGATTTTTGTTGTTTGAATTGTAAATTAATATATTCATCTCCTCAAATGTCTTTAAATGGATTAGAAGCCACAATAAAAAAAACACTTACGATGCCATCCATTTATCATACCCTCTCCTTTACAAATCTGCATTGCCTGAAGCAAAATATTTAAAAAATTTTCTTTCAAGCGGCTTCCACCTCAGATATTTTTGGAAGTATAGCCATTCGGTGAAACGCAACATCTTTAATTTATGTTTCAAATTTATACCGTCTCCTTGACAAACTGAGAAATTAATGAGAAATAAAATATATTTACATATCTGAATCTTTATTCGTTTTTAAGAATCTAACCAAATGATTCAATTTTAAATGCATTTAATGTCCATCGCATTCAACTGATATTTTTACGAATATTATTCCGTGCACACGGATGCGTAATAGAATTAATGCGTAATCCGATAAAAAGTAAATAAAAGTTATTCTTATCGCAAGAATGTAACAAAATGCTGGATTCTTTTCCTCAAAGATATTCGTACAATATCGCAAAATCACGCAATATAATTAGTAGCTATATTTTAAACTACTTAAGCATTAAATAGAACGCATTCCAAAGCGCAGGGGAACATAATCGGATCGCAACGCGAATTCGCTACAATCAACAACAACTGTTAACTAAACAATACCTGAACTGAGATGTTTCTCTCCGGCTTCTATAGCTTTTTAAAAGGCTGCGCGAGACAGTACTAGCAATTTCTGGAAAACAAAAAGAGTAGAATTACGGTTACGGCTAACATGTTAGTCAATTACATTTATTCAAATTAAATATCATTTACGGAGATAAACTTTTATTTAATGTTAAATGCACGTGCTCTTGTATTTTTACTTTTCTGGAGTAGCTTTCTCTGAAAATGTGTCACGCGCTGCATTGCACGGGGAAGAAAACAATTTTAATTATAATTCTATTAAAAATATCTATCTAAATACGAAATTTGAAACGATATTTTCAACATTAGTTGAAGTAACTGTAACCCAGTATAGTATAAAATTCTCAAAATTTTAAAAGCGAAACCGCCATTCGTTTACATTTAAAATTCGTAGTAGAATAGTGAATTAAGTGAGCTTGTACACCAGTGTCTTTTTGGCCAGTGGGACCAAAAGTTAACTTACAGTTGTGTGTAACAATATATCTGTCTTTCTGCTCGCTGGCCAAATTGCTTACTTTTGCGTAGAAACTGTAATTTTAATTGCAAGAATTGTTTTTCTAACTGTTTTTAACTGTATTTGGTATTGTACGTTTTCCTGTATTTTACAATTTTTAATGACGTTTTGAGTTTTTATGTGTTTTTGCCTTGCTGGGAAATGAGAAGTGAATATACCTCTTATGAAATTCGAGGAAATAAGTTTAAATAACATGCAGCAAAAAGTGTGTATAATTCAATAGGCTGTAGAAGGAAATCGTGTAGTGTCTACATCAGATATTTTTTTCTTGCCAACAGCTAAACTGGAAAACACTGGCTTCATTCGAAATATTGTACACAATGAGCTTTCTGCCACGTTTAGCTTAGTGCCTCTTTTTTTCGTAATCCTCCAAAGGTGCTCGTAGTGCCTCACTCTCCTTCGAAGATGCCTCGTAGTGCCTCACGAGCCTCGTAGTGCCTCACAGATTTCACTCTTCCAAGAACGATAACTTGAACTTGACACGTCAGTCTTAGATGTCACAGTTTCAGCAATGTTGGTAGTAGCCGTCGAAGGAATAAAATTACAGCTCAGCCTCGTTATAACACTTCGTTTGGCTTCTGCAGTGTTACGACGCGGTGTATACGGACAATGTTTAACGCCTTTAGCCGTTTCTTCCTAGAAAGAAACTGCCGATTAATCCAGAATCACGGTTCATGCGAGGACCCTTAAAAGCAATTCTTGAAGAATGTTGCCACTGTGTGACATATAAGATCTTTAATTGTCTTGCTCGTCCTTTCGTACTTAGCCCGTTCTCAGAGAGCTGGAATTCGACAAAGCTCAAGATTGTTAACTTACATTTCAAATTCTATATGTCTGTTATTATGTAACAAATAAAAAAAATTTGAAATAATGAAACGAAACTATTAATAACTTTACTTTTTTTTAAATAGTGTATTTAATGGATACCAAACTCAAACGCATTTAATTAGTAATTTATGAAATTAAACTCAATAATTCATAAGCTATTTCAGCTTACCTGCCGTTAATAAAATATAGTTCTGACATCATATGTATTACGTAATTGACGCAGGAAGTTTTTTTGTGTGTGATACGTTTTTTATACATTTAAAAGCTTTGCAAATTTTGATTACTAAATTCTTCATCGAAGATTTAAAGTTCAGTTTTCACAGTGCATTTTTACTTCCTTGTACGAAGTATTGTAATCACAAAAAATTCCGGATATCATATTTCAACGGAAATATCCATTTTGACCATTATAGAATGCAATTTAACAATGTTTTTGCTTGACATCTGTACGTAAGGACAGAATAAAGGACTCTTTTTCCTCAAATGAATTATAAAACTGATTTAAAATGGATTCAAAAGAGATTGTTTTCGTGGCGTCTGTACGTACGTACTACATACGTATATTATGTATCTTGCGTAACTCAAAAACGAGAAGCCTCAGAACGTTGAAATATTGTATATAGAACTGCTTAACATGTAGATGTGCACCTCCTATTTTAGTTGCAATCGGCCACACTAAAAGTATATAAATATATGTATATAAACGCATCCACTTTGTTACTCGGCATGGGGAACTCACTTTCTTTGTTCTTATATGTTGCTAAATTGTGTATTTTTTGCTTAAAAATAATTGAGTTATGTTGTTCTTATCTTCCGGTTAAGGATTTTATGACATTAGTTAATCTGCATACAATAGCTGTAGAATTATCAACAATTTAAAAGCTGTTTAAGTGCAGCTACCCCTAATTTGTTTTACCATAGCAGCCATGTTTGTTTACATTTGAAATTCAGCAGAATAGTAAATTAAGTCAGTTTCTGCATCTTCAGTGTTTTTTTGCCGAGTGAGACCAAAAGTAAACTTTCAGTTTTGTGCACCGAAATATCTCCCTTGCCCGCTGGCCGAATTGCTTGTTTTTGCGTAGAAACTGTAGTTTTAATTGTAAAAATTGCTTTTTTGAATTGTTTTAACTGTATTTGGTGTTTTATCTTTTTTTCAATATATTTTTCAATTTTTAATGAAGCTATTTTGAGATTTTATGTATTTTTGCCTTGCCGCGAAGTGACAGCTGAACTAACGGAATGAGAAATTTCTAGGAAATAAGATTAAATAAAATGCAGAAAAAATGAGTAAAATTTAATATTCCGTACAAGGAAGTCATGTAGTATCCATATCAGATTTTTTTATTTATTTTATTTATTTATTTATTTAATTGAAACATTAAATGTTATTTCAGTTCAGCAAACATTTCGCAAACCCCAGGTAGCGAAAATTTCGCAAAATTTCAGTATTTACGCTGCCACCACCCTGCGAATACCCTTCGGGTTAAAATTACTTAACTTAAATTACTAACTTAACTACAGCTTGCACCGAGTTAGAACAACATGTGCTTTGCCATGGTATTGAGATGTATATATATTACGTGTATAAATTCTTACCAAAACGAAAGCAAAGGAAGGGAAAAAATTGAAACAGAACGTTTATAGTAAGCTCCCTATAACCGGCTTTTACGGGACCAGACCTTGAGTCGGATAAACAAATAACCGCTTAATCCAAAACGTCCCCTATTACAAAGTGACACGTAACTTTAGATAGCTTCAAAAAATCACATGTGGAAACAACTAGGCCTATCAGAGGGCGATGTGCATTAATAACTTAACACAATGTTTTGGATAAAAGATGCATTTTAGTTCATATTTTTACTGACAGGTGGCGCTGCTAGGCTCAGTTTATAAACTAGAAAGTGAAAAGTATAAAAATGCCGCTCAATCGGATAGTGGTTAGAGACGCTGACTGCAATACCGAAGGTCCCGGGTTCGAGTCCCGGAGAAGGCATGGATGTTTGTGAATGTATAGTGTCTGTGCGGCATGTAAACGCTCTAAATATGCGGCGAGTCCTTTGGAGAGGTTGTGGTAGGGA
>KK121055.1:0-13356 GCA_000611955.2 Stegodyphus mimosarum
GGACTCGTGTCCAATGATAATGTCCAGAAAGAGTAGTGAAACCACTTTTATAAATATCATCAGTGTGTATTTTCATTTGAAAGGAACCTGAAGTTAAATCTAATGTGGAAAAATAAGTAGCATTCCCTAAACCTTCAATCAATTCTATCATGTTAGGTAATGGAAAACTATCCTCAACTGTTTTCTCATTCAATTTCCTAAAATCTGTTACTAAACGATAACTCCCATCTTGTTTTCTAACTAAAATCACAGGAGCAGAATATGCACTATCACTTTCTTCAATAATTTTTGCCTCTAACAGCTCAGCAATCTGCTTATCTAATTCTTGCCTTAAATGATAAGGAACTCTGTAAGGTTTCTGTCTGACAGGAATGTTGTCTTTTAAATTAATGTTGTGTAAAATTGTATCACAACCAGTAAGTTCAGTGACAGAAGAAGCAAAAATGTTTTTGTACTGATCTAAAAGAATCATAAGTTCATGTCTCTGTTGTTCAGGTAAATGACTTAAGTCAAACTGACCTCCCCAGGGTTCAAACTGCTCACCAGTCTCAAGACTCGTAGAAAATACTGGCTGAATATCAGGTGTTTTAACATTAACAGGAGCCAAGGTGGCTAGTTTCATACCTTTGTTAATGTGTACAATATCAGGAGAGAAATTTGCCACTTTAATAAAAAATTCATTTGAACGTTGTTTACTATTCACTGAACGTGCTACACTGAATTTGGCGTGCTGATGGTGAGGAAGAGGTTCAATAAGTACAGAAGGTTGAGAAAAAGGTAAAAGGGAAGTTGAAACTTTTAGAATATTTTCAGAGAAAGGAGGAAGTTTATGCTTTTTCACAGAATAGCAAAAGATATCATTAGTCGAGTTATTTGGTGACATGCAATTAATTGAAGCATCAGCACTTGGCGCAGACATGTGAAGGTGCAAAGGCACCAATATGTGTGGACCTATCAAATTTGATGAACTGAAATCAATACAAAGTTTGTTTAGACTTAAAAAGTGTGTTCCTAAAAGTGCACCATATTGATCAGATAAACTATCAATAATAAGAAATTCAGTTTGAAAAATCTGATCCTGAAATTTGACAGGTAACAAAACTTTTTCCCTAACTAACACTTTGTTGCTTGAAATGCCTTTTAAATAAGTTTCACATGTTTCAATTTTTACTTTCTTGCCAAAACATTTCATATACCTAGCATTTAGTAAATTTACAGTAGCTCCTGAATCTAATAAAAATTTGAGTTTATTACCCAAAATTGAGCCATTTACTATAGGAAGAGGTGCTTCACCTAAAGAAACTGAATACACTGATGGTACCTTCAAAAGGGCTTCATGGGATGAACTGAAGGAATTGCTCTCCCTACCCCTTACTAGTTTAAATTCTGGTTAAAAACTGGAGCCTGAGGATTTAACTGAGTAGTGTTCCTCGAATTAACCTGCCCTGCAACCTGGTGTGCGTTGGGAGTTACACTAGCATTTCCTAGCTGTCGAGCATTACCATACTGTCTAGTTCTAACATTGTTGTTAGTACCCTGAGATAGATTTACCATACAATTCCTCGCTAAGTGGCCTAACCTATTACATCTATAACAACGAGGACCAACCTGTCTACTCTTAGCTGTAGACTTAGACATCAATGATTGTACTTGAGTTTGCAAGTTTCCTAACATGTTAGTTAAAGTAACAATGTTTTCCTGTTGTGCTTTAATTGCTGCTGTGAGTTCATCTTTGGAACTATTAGCCTGTGCAGCCTTAACTGTAACACCTGGAGTGGAAACTGCATTCACTTCTACAGAGTGAACATTATTAAGCTCATCTGCATGGGTTTTAAACCAAACTTCTTCTTCTGCTATAGCATGTTTCTTAGCTGCTACATATGTTTTGTGGTTCTGTGGTAATAACAGTCGCCTCAAATGTAAATGAAGGCCCTCAAGAAAAACAGACAAGAGTAAATCAAGTCTCTGACTTTCCACAGTGGGATCTTCCACTTTATCGACAGGTACTGTTTTACAAGAGAGTGCCTCTATTCTAGCAGCAAACTGCCTAACACTTTCTCTAGGCTTCTGAAAGGCTTGAATTAATGCTCTAATATTAGCATGTAAATTTTGAACAGTAGCAAATCTGTCCTTTAAAGCCTCAACCACAATTTCCAACTTAGTCTCATTCTTGAGACGAGGGTTATTGCGAATAAACGCAGCAGCTTCTCCATCTAATTTCACACGAATAGCAGTCAACTTATCAGAGTCAGCCCAGCCTACATGTGCTGCAACTAAATTGACTCTGTCAAGAAAATCATTAAGTTGAGTAGTACCTTCTGCCCCAGTAAAAGTGGGAATTGACACCAAAGGATCAGCCCCAAAAACTGAGATTCTATTTGCAGTAGGCTGAGGATTCCGACCCCCAGTTAAACGGTTAATTACAGGCATTCTAGTTGCCGCTGGAGTTAAACTCTTCCTTTTTGTAGGCATATTAACCAATTTAACTCATAAATGTGTAACACAATATAATACAATACTACTATATTTGTGTAAATAATGTAACACTGGTAAACAGTACAGCAAAATATATAAGCAAAATAGTGTAGCTTAATTACACAATTAACAGCACTTTTAACAGTACTCATAAAAATATTATACTATGAAATATCCTACCATGAAATATTATTCATATCAATTATCAACATAAAGAAAATAATACCAGTAATTAATAATAACACTGCCACCACTCTTAGCAAAAGCAATTTTAAAAATTACACTGGACCAAACATGATGAATTAGAATACATGGCATTTTTTTTGTGCATACCAAATACAACATAAAATACAAATTGCATATAACAAAATTCGCGAGGTCACGGCACCATTTTCTTGTTGGAGCTTTTTAATTTATTAGTTTGTGTATAGGTTTTAAGTTCAATACCATAAGATATCAAAATTTGGATAATCATTCTAAATTACATGAATAGGTGAAGTTTGTGACACACATGATAACTCAATATATATATGGTAAAAATAGTGTTCAATACAATCGTAAATAGTTACAAAGTACTCCAACAGATTAATTAAATATTTGCGTTGTGTCTTAAAATCAGGTCCAGTGTTTTAAATTTAAAGTGAAAACATTACAAGAAGTTAAAATTAAATATAGCATTTATTTAAGATACTTTGAATTAAATACAAATAGTTACATTGGTGGCGGTGATGTGTAAACAGAATTTATCAAAATTATCATACCAGTTCAAACAGGGAATTTAACATTGAAGATTCTGATGATAACACTCCTCGGCCAACATCGCCGAGATTTTTCGTTCCAACAGTGAAGATTACAGGGTGTAATACATTGAAGATATCTTTTCCTTCATTTCTAGAAAGGAGAAAAAAAAATATATATATTAGTTCAGATGTACATTATCGTCGCCCTCCACAGCATCCTGCTCACGTCTATTTCGTCCGACATCGAGGTTTCTCAGATAACGCTGACGCTTTCAGCTCCGTCTCCTTCCTTCAAAAATATGGCTGCATGTCAATCTCCCGTCAAACCTCTCGTCAGCCTCAGCTCCCGGGCTTTTTACTCGAAACGCCAAGTCCGCTTGATTGGCGATTTTTGATGGTAGTAAAACCGCCAACAGCTCGGCAACCCTCGGGAAGAACCACGCAGGAAGGGGCAGTCCAGGGTAGAAAGAGCTCCCTGATCTGGCGACGAATCGCTGTTAGCCTCGTCAAGGGGTCCCAATCCAACATATGCATAACCTGCAAGTAAGCAAAACATCGCGCCAACCAGACCCTACGGTAGAGTTAGTAATGTAAAAAACTAGCCTCTCCGCAGGGTGCAAAAGTAACTAACGATGACAGAGGTTTCACAGACAAGTTGTAAATCAATTGGAAAGGCAACGGAAAAGCTTTTGAAAGGATAGGTGTTAATTATTGATTTTACACACAAATTAACTTCAATACTGATAAGTACTTAAATAAAATATAATAATTACATAGATAATTTTCTTGGCTTTATTCTAACACCAAACACGACCACCATAGTAAGGAAATAAAAATTACTTCAGTTAAAATACAATAATCAAGTATGAAAATTTTTATATTCTCCACAACACCAAAACGACCACCATAGTCAGAAAATATGGATCCCAAATTTAGCAGAAAAGGGGGCACATTAAAACTTTAATTAAACTTTAAACACCAACTTGTGCAAACAAACTTTTAAAAGATTGACCTTAAGGGTCAACTTATCAAGAGATTAACATTAACAACCAAGGTTAAGAAAAAATAATAATTAACTAAACAGAAATTTAAATAGCTAACCAACCAAAAGTAAAGAAGAAAAATTAATTACACAAGCAACTAAAAATCAGCGTTAACCAAAACTGTCAAGAGAACAAATTAAATGACTACAATTACTTTTCAACAAGTCAAAAAATCTTAAGTTCAACTACAAAAAATAAAAACAAATTAATCTTTAAGTCTGAAGCAAAATAAGTTAAATCATTACCTTTAAAAGAATTTAAATCACAACTGAAATAAGTAATACATAACAATGTCAATGTGCAATGGAATGTAATGTATATAAGCAGTTGTAAATTTTAGTGTGTACCCAGGCAATCAGATTAATACGCAATAATTAATGAGGTGAATAACTGAAGCAGTGTATTATACGTATATGTAAGTGTGTATTGCAATAATAGTTCTCTAAAAGTAGTGTAATGTTTAAATTTAAAGCAAACACGTAGATGTAAATGTGAGAGCGTTCTTAAAAAATTAACGATAGTTTTTAAATGTTGTAGTGTGTAATGTAATGTATATATATGCAGTAGTAAATGTAAGTGTGTGCTCATGCAATTAGATTGAAACGTACTAATTAATGCAGTGATTAACAGAAGCAATGTATTAAACATAATGTACATAAGCAGACGTAAAAGTAAATGTGTATTGCAATAATAGAGTTCTAAACGTGAAAGTGTTTTAAATGTAAAGCAAACAAGTAGATGTAAAAGAAAGAGCGTTTTAGAAATTAATGATAGTGCTTTTAAAAATTTGTAATGAGTAACGTAATGTATATAAGCAGATGTAAAATGTATGTGTGTACCCAATAACAGTGTTCTAAACGTAATAGTTTTTTAAAAGTTAAGTATGTATTCTCAAGTGTAGTAATACTTTAAGAAAATAATGTCAATTCAGTTGTAACATGAATTACACAATGTATCTGAATGCCCTTTGTTTGGCCCTGTAAAACCATTTTTGTTTTTTGTTTTTGTCTCAATTAATAGTGGACTAGGGCAATTGGGTGAGAGTGAATTATGGGAGGGTGCTTTGGTCCGTGGGACTGTCCTCCGAAAGAATCCGGCGCTGGGTTTGGGCGCTCGGTGCGAGGCGTTTGTGTGACACCACACTCTTGCCCAACTCTAGACATAGGTGGACGTGGCGCTATACCAGTTAACCTCAATGGTAGAGGCATGGTGCCCACGTCCTCCGTCGGATGTCGCGTGTCATTTTCTTTGTAGATCGTATTATATGATAATGTGTACTGTATAAGAGGCCAACTGCTTGATAACATGACACATCCTAATGGTCCAAAATATTTCGAAGTACATCCGTAAATGAGCATCAACGTCTTTGTTCTAGCATCAACATAGCATAAATATTTATCTGGGGGTTGGAATACATAATACGTTCCAGAATCATCTATAACTCTCTATGGCTTTCAGTCTTTTTTGAAAATGAATAGCACTGGAAAGGGACCTTCAGTGCCAATGTTTATTTTGCTACTTAGAAACACAGGTCACTATTAGAAGTTGTTCTGTTACGGACGTAGTCGCCATAATAAGGTATATTTTATTATGTTTCCTTAACTTTTGTACTTAAAAATTTATACACCGATGGAATTTGGCATGAATACAAACTCCCGTTTCCAATTACACATCAAGAAAAACAGGATTTCAAGCTTTACGTATTCCAGAATATTATTTCAAAACATGTCATTATCCAAGTTTCTTCTTTTTTTACCTGCTTTAATTCATAAGAAGAATTCGAGAAAATATTTCTTAAATTTATCATATGGAATATCAGATCGTCAAGGCAAATAGCTTTAAATCAGGAGATAAGGAATTTTAAAATTCTGTTTTTGCTTTATTCTAAAGTATATTTCTCAAAATGGGGATTCGAACATATACATTGTTTCGCTTTCTTCAAAAATCAAAGATCATGATTTGAAGAATTTCTTTAAATATTGTAAAAACCAGATTATTACATACAAGATGTTTAAATACATATCTCATAGCAGACATGCTTTAAAATTCATATAAAGAATTATTTTTATATGAATGTTTATTTTTTTAAAAATCCGTTCTTATAAATCTCTAAAAACTTAAAAGCACTTTGAAACGGAAGCAATTAAAAATTACTGTCTGAATCACTGAATTTGGATGAAAAACTCATCATTAATACCCAGTTTCTTAAGAAAAATTATAATTCGGAAATAATGTTTAAATCACTTACAAGCTAATCCGGCATATTGTTTGCCATGCAAAACATATAAAAAAAATTATTGCTACTCATGAAGAACGGGTTGAGTTTTTCATTACTCAAGGAGCAACTTCTCTAAACTTTTAACTTGACAGTTATCACAGATTTCGATTATTTGGATTACTTGAATTATAACAAGGTTTTGATTTTCTGAATTCAGCTAAGGCAAGTGAGGGCAAACTGTCTAAGAGAAGAGACGTCTGTGGAGAGAACAATTTAACAGTAATTTGTTCGTATTTATTTTAATTGAAGAAAGAACACAAAAAATAAGAAACAAAAACACGAAAGCTTCCATGCAATCATCCCGTTCGCCGAAATGTTCAACCGGCCTACCAATATTCACCGAATTTACCGCTCGGTCGCTGCTAGGCACTAAATAAATGTGCCTTTGATATATTAATTTACTTTGTCCCACGTTATTCAATACGCGGAGGAAAGTTTAAGAATGCATTTTGTTATGTAATTTTAAGTAAATACAGTATAATAAGAAAGAAAAGAGAAGAAACAATGTGCATACATATATGAGTATGAACATGAGATGAGTAGACTGCTGTGCTGAGCTTGGTTCACTTGTATGCAAATTTTGTTTGATACCATTACATTAGCAATGTTTACCCTAAAACCCGAAGATTTTACATTTAAAATTTGAAAAAAATATTTTAAAAGACTTTAAGCTCTGTAATTTCTTTTTAATTGCTTGAGTTGTCTATTAACATAATGACATCACTGCTCAAGCATATTTCATATATAATATTCACACGAATAAAATGAAAGGAATTCCAATTTTAAAATGTAAAATGCATTTTAACTTCTATACAGGCTTTCTTTTCTCTTTTCAAATAAAAACTGAATTTATTTGGTAAAAAATTTTAAAAAGACGTGAATAATTTAATGCAATATTTAAAAAATACTAAGTTGTGAAAATATGTTTATTCTGTTAAATGTTTATAAATTTCACTGTTTGTGAATATTTTTTTCTTAGAAAGAATTTATAATTTGCGAATAAAGTATGTTTTATGCATTTGTGAAAAAAATGTTTTGCATGAAAGCGTAATTTTGTCAACGCACTGTAATTAATGGAAAAGCAAAAAGGTAAGGATGCAAAAAAGACAGAATATAGAAATGTAAGATACATAAAGCGATTTCTTACGCCGTGTGGGCAGAAACTTTGGCAGAGATGAGAACGTAACTGTAAACGAGGCTGCCAAAATTCTCAAAAACATTCACATCCTCTGCTTAAATACGATAACTAATTTGCCTTTTCGTGAGGAATACGGAAAGAAGAAGTTACAGTAAAGATTCAAATCACAATAATTGGTTAATTAACATATACCTGACAGGACTACTGTTTTTTCTAGTTGATTTTTCAAACATAACTGAAGTCTTGAGCCAGAACAGAGAGCAAGCTATGTTTGTGTGTATGTGGAAAATAAAACAAAGATAAGGAAGTTTAAATTTACCCTTTATTCTCACAGCGTACAGATGCTCCCGCACTTCGGGATACAGAGACCAACACTTTTGTTCGAGAACGTAGAAAATAAGAAAATGAGCTAATTTAACTAAATAAGAACTAAGATGCTTTACAGAGACTAATAACGCAAAGATCGAAGATTGGCCCGTTAATATTACGTATGTAGTGAGCTGAGTGCAAAGACTACACTACATCTTCCAATATCAGCGAGAAATAAATTCTGGCCTTAAAGGCAGACAACGAAAATCACACGAGTGGTAAAGGCCCCGAGAAATCTCTCTTTCACTAAAATCTTGTCTAAAAGCCATGTTTTAAATACTTCTAAAGTTTGCAAACTCATTTGCATACACTAAATCTTCTATCGCTTATTCTGGCCGGAAATGGAAAATAAGGGAAGACAGTAAGGATTTAAAATAAAATAAACCTTAGTAAAACTTAAAATCCTTACAAATCTTACAGTACTATTAAAATAATTAAAAAATAATATAATTATTAAAAAGTAACTTTAAAAATTGATCAGGATTAAAAATTAAATAAAAGTAAAACTATTATATTAAACTACAGGATATGGACAGCCATTACAGTATTATCAATTTGCTGTACTTCTAGCAACATAAATGTTATGGTAATTTAATGCAGTACAGCTCACCATGTTGCGAAGCTAAAATTTAAGGGTTTTAACTTTTATTTTGAAACTCTTACAGCTCGCCTAAAACTTAACTGACTGGTGCCGGACAAAACTAAAAAATAAACAATACTAAACTTCTAATCAGAAAATGAGAAGGAGGAGCTGACTGATTGGTCTAACACTTATAACATTAAAATAGCTATTTCTCAGCATCAATTAACTCAATCAAAGCAAATTCACACTGAATAAAGTTTACCCTGAAAATAAGAACGAATATATCGTCACCGGTACTCGGTAGAATAGAATACAATCTCTCAACCAAAACATTTCTTAAATTCACTTAAATTACATATTCAATCATTTCTACTATTAACTCAAGAGCAGAAGTTCAGATTCACTAAACACCTCATAAGCACCAGGGAAGAAATATTCCAAAACGATCAATCAGTTCTACTAAAGAAAATCAAGCAATAGTTTTAAACTTTCCTGGCACCCAAAAAGACACTACAATTTTTTCCTAAAATATCTTCAAAGAATCACTAATACGTGATTAGTACATATTTGTTAAAAATAGGTAGCGTTGTGAAAACCTAAATGCATAAACATTTTTCAATACCACCAAGCAAAATCTTCATGATTCTAAAAAGCCTTACGGTTCAAACAAATGACAGACCATAGTATAGTAACACAAAAAATGCGAGTTAAAATATAAAATCAAACAAATACATTTATTAATATCTTGAATATTCTGAATAACTAGATAAGAATAGATAGCTGCAGACTATCCTTACATACAACAACAATAAATAATATTCCGCATTACTGCTTTCAAGTCGCTTATCAAGAACATTAAAAAGAATCAAGTTTATCAAGAACATCATAAACGATTATTATGATTATTCTTTACATAAACTTAGTTACTTATAAATGAATCTCACGTAAGCTGATATAGATATTACAATGAAAGGAATTTCTTATTTTATAGACAATAATTTTAAATTCTAGTTAAGGCACAAACAATCCTTTTCTTTTTTTAATTTTCAAATAATTTTTTTCTGTTTCTCCCAAATTAAGAAACATTAGTTTAAATTGCACTGCTTGAAAATACTGTAACCTTACGAATAAAAATATTAAGTAACTTAAAAATTAAGTTGGTGAAACAAATCTCAATCCTTCATAAATAGCTGGTAGTTAACTTGAAATCTCAATCACTTCTTAATATACATATATATATATATATATATATGAATCATATTGCTAGTCCACCATGGAATTAAGATAGACAGAGAATAAAGGGAGTGGCAAAAATAATTTAAAAATTTCACTCACATGTGGAAGACAACTGTTCCGAATCTAAGATCATTTTTCTGTCAAAAACACCTTCGGGAGCGTCCAATTATTACCAGGAACCCAATGTAAAATTCTGTAACTGGAACTTTATCAATTTATGAACTTCCGCTGCCAGATACTAAGAACCAATCCTTCTAATAGGAAAACCTAAGCATCTGGACACTTTTTTAAATCCTGAACTGCCTGAACCAACCTGAACTGGATACAAAGAACCAACCCTTCTATCAGGAAAGCTAAATCATCTGGAAACTTCTTTAAACCATGAACTGCCTGAGCTGGATACCAAGAACCAACCCTTTTATTCTGAACACTTAGAGAGTGACTATCTATAGTTCTCAGAGAAAGATAATGAAGACTAGGCGACACTATATTTTTGTATAGATCTCTTGTCATCACACAACGAAAATTCTCATCAGTCAAAGCCCGAGAAAAACGCTTCCCCAAATCACAACCGCAGGTCGCCCGCAGCAGGGCAAGCCCGCAAACGGGCAAAAGCCTCATGATCTATTTAAACTAACTCCACCACTCAAAATCACGACTCCGTCTCTCTTCAACACCCTTACAAGTTCCGAAGAAAACTCGGTTTCTCCACCAGCTCACAATTATAGGTCCAAACTTTACACATAAAATTAAATTTCCCAAACCCGAGACTTTGGTTATTATTTCACTGAACCACTTCACCACCTCAAACGAATCAGAACAGAGTCATTGTCCACAGTTGACGGCTGACCAGCTGCAAGCGAGTCTTCCAAAAGCGTGAGTGTAAAAATTCGACATCCCCTGCTAACAAGTGGAAAAATCTAAGAATAGCAACAAAACTGCCTTTTCAAGATCAAATTTTACAGCGGCTCCTTTCTTCCGAAAGAAACTGATTTGTAAAAGCATTGCAACATTCACAAAGCGAAAGTGAAAACGAGAAAGCCAATTCACGACTTCCTTCACTACCCAATAACATCAAACCCTCCAACGAAAACATGCGAAATAACACTACACTGCCCTGAGTTCCAATTTCTACACATATCATTTCCGTTCAAAGACGCTCCCTTTCTTAGATACAAAACTGAACCGCTGAAAGAAAATAATTACCTAAAGATTTTAAATACAGTTAAAAAATACTGAAGAAAATTAATTACCTATGATTCTAAATACACTCTTTACAAACATATATAATGCTTTACACTCTTTACAATTTCATATTAAAAATCAGTTACAAATAAATATACTTAAATATTGATTACTCAAATGACATAAACACACCTAAATTCGCGACACAACAATCAGAAGCAGACACTAAGGAAGAAAACATCAGATTAGGGATATTTCTAGCATGAAATGCTAATTGTTCTATTGAAATTAATTTAGAGTTTTCTGATTTGCAAATTGCAGGGTATTTGACAAAAATTATGTCAATTTTTATGATGTACACAAAATAATATCATTCTACTTTTAACATCAATTTGCCTCGAAAAGGCATCTTGAAACTAAATCATGGGGAATTTTATTCTCAAAGTATTTAGGTAATACCTTTATTTTAGTTTTTTGATCCCTGACCAAGGAGTATTGTTTAATGCAATATGTATAGAAATGGTATTTGATATCTGTGTTTACTTCCACGTACGAAGTAAAGGAAGTATTGTAGTCATGAAAAATTCCGTGTATCATATTTCAACGAAAATATCCATTTTGAGCGCTATCGAGTGAAATTTAACGATGATTTTGTGTGACATGTTTACGTAAAGACAGAATAAAGGACGTTTTGTCCCAAAAGACATTGCGAAATTGATTTAAAATGAATTCAGAAAAGATTTTCTTGTGACGTCTATACTACGTATGTATAAATTTATTTCGCATAATTCAAAAACGAGTATCCTCAGATCGTTGAAATTTTGTCTAGGACTGCTATAACACATAGTTGTGCACCTTTCTTTTTGGTATCAATCGGCTGAACCAAAAGCATATAAATTAAAAAAAAAAAAAAAAAAACCTGACGCAGACACCGTATGATTTCCCTGCACGGAATGTAAAATTATGCGCCTTTCATTTAAACGTATTTCCTCGAATTTCATTATAGGTAGATTTGTATTCAATTAATTAGGACCATAAGACCTCAAAATATCTTCATTAAAAACTGAAAAATATAGAAAAACACAAATATCAAATACAGTTGAAACAACAAAAAAAGCAATTTTACGTTTAAAACTAGAGTTTCTAAGCTAAAACAAGCAATTCGTCCAGCGGGCAAGAAGGAAGACTTTTCGGTGCGCAAAAGTAAAAGTTTAAATTTGGTCCCACTCGACAAAAAGACACTAAACGTGTAGAAACTTACTTAATTCACTATTCTGATAAGTTTCAAATATAAACAAATATGGCTGTTAAGTTAGGCTTATATGAACTTGAACAAATTTTAAACTACAGATACTTCTACAACTCAACAATTAGACCAATATAATTCTATCATTTTTAAAGCAAAAATGCAAAATTTACCAACTAAAAAGAATAAAAACATACTGACGTCACGGAGCCGAATAACATAGTGGGTATATACTCGTATATATATATTGATTATCGCCAAATTGAAAGATTAGCAATGGGTAATGTCCTCAGTCCTATACTTGCTAACATTTACTTGCACTAATTTGAAGTCAAATTATTTGAGATTTATCTTTCCGTCTATGGATTCGCTAAGTTGATGACACTCTAGCACTTTTTGATTGTAACAAAGAAAACTTACCACATGTTTTATGTGTTTTTTATCCGACTAATCCATCCATTCAATTTACATTTGATTCTGAATCTGACACTACTCTTATCCTCCTTGATAGTCATATAAGCCTCAATGAGTCTAATTTCAAAACTACCGTTTACCCCCGTAAACCCTTTTCTGTTTCTTTGCCTCCCCATTTCCAAGTCATGTCACCCGACTAAACAAAATTTGTTTGCTTTTTAATATTATGTTTTTCGCGCTCTCAAAGTTTGTTCCTTTGAATCTCTACTTCGTAACGGACTCAATTATTTGAGAGCAGTTGCCATTGACAGAGGATTTTCTTCCATGGTCATTGATAAAATTCTTAAAAATTTTTCCTCTTTCCATCAAAGAAAACATTTCGCTGCTAAAAATAACGTTAATAACCCAGTCGTGCTTCTCTTTCATCCTTCTGGCAGTTATCAAATTGCAGAAAATTTCCAGAAGTTCAATTTTCAAGTCATTTTCTCACCTGTCAACAAAATACATGGTTCCGTTCTTAAAGATACTATTTCTGACTTCATTTCTTGAGAAATTTATAGCATATCTTGTCAATGTGGTTCGAAATATATATCAGCCAAACCAAATGAGCATTAAGGTTTCGTATTAAGGAACATGAATCTTATGTAGG
>KK121055.1:13403-56215 GCA_000611955.2 Stegodyphus mimosarum
GAAATTAAAGCTTCCACTGGAGAATTAGAATTTCTTGAGGCTTTTCACTCCACAAAAATTTATAGTGTTTAGTTACTGATACTAATCCAATCCTACCTAACGCTTTTAAATCTCTGTTATCCTAAATTTTCAATTTTTGTTATTATTTCTATTAATAGATGGCGCTATTCTCTCGTATATATTCGTAACTTGGTTTTTCAGTTGCAGATTTCTTTCCTTCTTATGAAGAGAGACATTGTTGGCCCTCGAAATCTATAGAGTTTCTGTGCTAAATTCTACGTCTAAGATATTTTGTCTAACTTATCTTTGGTTTTGAAATTGTCCATCAGAATAAGATTCTTACAGTTCTCGTTTACTTCATGTTCACTTCACTTTTGTTCAAAAAAGGATAGTATAAATTTTAAATCAAAAATAATAAAAAAACAAGAATTTTTTTTAGACGAGAAAGCCTTGCTGGAAAAAAGAACAGTTATATATCCCTCATTGTACTGGATCGATTGATGAAATTTAAGTTGGGTTTTTACGCTTCTAAAACGCGACTTAGGATATGTATTAGATTTATATACAGCATTGTTCTAGCATAGATATTTTGACATAAAATTTGACTTTTGCTAAAATAACATACTGGGTTTTTTTTTTCATATTTCGGTTCTGCTACTTAAAATGTGCTCAAATATTAAATTTTTTAAAGAATGATGAAAAAATTAGCTAAAGAAATTTACCCTGGCCCCCGTTTTTCAGTTTCCGCCAAGAATAATTCACTTCCTTAATTTATAGTAGCCTGTTTTCCTTCCCCTTGTTCCATTGCGGAGGAGTGAAAAAAAGGTGCATCGTTCATTCTTTTAAATAAGTTTAACAAAGTGCTAAGCACGCATTATTAGCGATTATAACAAATATGTCAAATTTCAAAATGTGCCAACGTGTAAATTCGCGTACATCTTTTGAAATTTTGAATAAAAAATATTAATGTTTTGCAGGTATGCCTAGAGAAAAATTTGTTGGTTGTAATTCAAAAGGTTTTACGAAAAACTTATAAAAATTACTAAAAAATACAAATTTAAAACTAAATCAGAAAACATCTGCGAATTTTATTTGGATTGACTATAAATTTCGAAGTGTGAAAGAAAGAATCACGCAAGTGTAATAAATATGTAGCAAATTGAATTAGCATTGAAGAGCTAATTTTCCTAAAAAAATTACTCTTCGAGCTAATTTTTTTAAAAAAAACTTACTCTTGCGAGTTTTACAAAACCTTGCACGTTGACATAATTTGAGTCGTAGAATCAAAAGATGGAAAAGAGTTAGTATGGTATTTCACAGAAAGTCCGACTTTTTTGTCAAAATACCTATGTTAGAAGCATACTAGATATAAATCTAATGTATATCCCAAGTCGCGCTTTCGAGATATGTAAAACGCAAGTTAAATTTCATCATTCCGCTCAGTATAATGGAAACTGTCTTATTTTTTGTGCAAGGTATACATCACATTAACATCTTCAGGATAAAAAGCTGTATTCCAGTACTGGCTGAAATGAGATTTAGTATATGTTTTATATGTAATGAAAGCTGATTTTTTTTCAAGTTAGTGTTATATAAATTCATATATAACTTATATAACATTCATATATAACGTCATATAAATATAATAAAACAAACATATTATAAGAGTTCAGTGATAATTTCTTGCAGAGTTATCAATTTCTGATTAAATATCACTGTTTGTTGAAATTTATCATAAAATATATGTTTAGTACATGTAATACAGAAATCATATATCCGTCGTTGTTTTCTCTGATTTGATAAATCCTTTATACGGCTAGCACAAGAAATTTTTCTTTTGTCCTTTTAGTCGATGTTCAACTCACAAAAGTTATTTCACGAAGTTAAGCCATTATAAATACAAGGTCCCTGGGAATGCTAGTGAAACAATACCCAGATATACTGAGGTTGCGTTGAAAAGATCTCTCCTTTTTCACTGAAATGTAATAAACTAACTTAAAAATCGAAATTTTATTCCGAATTCCCGTATTCGGAAACCATATCCTTTTCGCTCGAGTTAAGAACATCTCGAACGTAAATAGCATGCACCCTTTATAGGGAAGAGTAATACCAATCTTTTCTAAAGAAATCTATCGTAAGCTCCTCTCTCTCCCTGTCATCCCAAACTATTGATAAAGAAAATTTGAAAAGGGAAAATAAACAAAACAGATGAAAAAAGGAGGAAAAAAAGATCCGGGAATGGAAATCGAACATACCTTTAAGATGTGTGTGTATAAACATACTCTCGCTCTCCCTGGAATTCTCGAATATTCTCTTTCACGTAACGGAAGCACGGTGGCTAACAAAGTCATAAATAAACATAGAAGAGACCAATACCCCTTGCAGAGAAGCAAAGGGCTACATGCATAAATATAAATGATCGCAGATCTTTGAATGCATTGCAGTGACTCAGAAGCACGAGTAATTCTCTTTTGCAATCCGTATTTCTCCAGTGTTGCTTGGTTCTGATTTTATATTTTCTTATTCAACACTCTAGGGGACAACATTATTTATTCATTCGAAATATGTAGCCAATGAATGTTTTATTGGGTGGATGACATGAAACGATATATTTGAATAGTAGTCAACCCCTTCTGTTGCTGAATCCCAGTACCCTGACGGGCTTAAGTACGTTCAAAATAAGCTGATAGTTACAAGCTTTATGCTTTTAAAATAGATAAGACATTCGAAAAATGTAATAAAAGGATTAGCTCTCAATAATCACATTTATCTCTCAGAAAATAAATATTCTTTACATAACTGTCATGAGAAAGAGTTCTTACGATCTAAACATTCAAATTCTTGTATCTGAAGAGTTTAGAAAGTAAGTACTGTTATGAAATGACTTAAAATATCTATGACAAAGAATTTAAAAAGTATATTAATTTATCCGTTTGAAAAGAATTTGAAAAACATGCATAAATGTGTAACAAAATTTAGTAGTTAATTAATTAATTAATTAATTAATTTTGAATATTTTGTGTGTACTTTTTAGATTCTAATTCATTGATTTATTCTTGCTACTATTTAGAAAACATGTATACGAAAACTGTATCATAATTACGTCTTGTTACACTAATTATTTCCAGTTACACTTAACAAATCAAATCCTCAATATATTAAAAGACGCTTTAGTAAAGAATATTACTGAAATACCTTTTTAAATATTAAAAACAAGTTTTAATTAATAATAAATGCTATTTTATTTTTGGATATATGTTTCATACTGTGTATTACATATAATTATTTCAATTACTTAGACAATGGTAAATAAAGATTATGAAGTTAGATTTTAAAATAAATAATTATTTCACATATCAAAGCAAATCTAATTTGTATACTGGATTTATGCATTCTCGATAAAAGTTTATATTTACATATCTGTTATATAAACACAATTATAAAAGTCAAATTAAGCAGAATATAAACAATTCTGAAATCAAGTAGATGTGCATAATAATTCATAAGACATATAGTTATAACTTACGTATTCTGGCACATATTTCTATGTAATCCAAATTTTGCATGGTTTCATGAAATTATCGGAATATATATATATGCGAAGCTAACCCGGAGGTATTTCAGTGCTCAAAACTCAACGTGAACTAAAACGTACAGTTGAAGAATTCATACTGTCCTCGGTCTTACACAGTTTTCTTGCCACCGCCGAGAGATTTCCAGTACTCTCTGTTTACGAAATTACTGAAAGGCATTATGAAGGCCGATATTACCATTGCATATATAGAGTAATAATAATTATTCAATTACAATACCCATTACTATTATACAGAGATCGGAACAAAATGTCGCCAAATTTGGCGACAAAAATTATCTCCAAAACAGTTGCTTGGCGATGTCTCGCAAATTAGCGAGATAGCACTTGCCCAATGTTAAATAGACTTGTCCATGTATTCTTATTTTTCAGGCAGACCATCAAATCTCTTGGGTTTTCATATTACATTATACAGATAAATACAATATTTTCACATGTAAATTGGCTAAAATTATTTATCTATGTGCTAAATTCATCACAATATTTATCTTTATCCAATTCCTCTCTTCAGAAAATAATTAACACAAAGGGCGTTAGTACAAAAGGACTATTAATTTTGTTTTGGAATTTTGCGTCGATTCACTTTCTGTGTTGATTCATTTTCAAACTGCTGCCACCAAATATTACAGGCCTGTATTATATTTAAAGAAACTAAATAATGAAGAATTTGAATAAATGTATGTATATCTCTCGCATTTGATAAAACAACGGTACTTATAGTTACGAATTTTGAATAACGTAATCCTCCACTGACTATGGGCATCTGGAAGCTCTAATTCGCAATTCGGAATGTGTTTTATTATCTATTTCACATTTTATCAGACATTAATGAATTTTCGATTAGCAAACTCAACGATTTCGAAGCGAGGAATGGCAACACTGTACAAAAAAAAGTAATAATAAAAATCTTCAGAGCGCGATATTGTGTATCAGAAATTCTAAAGATATGTTCATTTAAAAATTATTTTGCGATATTGCTGTTGAATTCAATTTTTATGGTTTAAGTGCGAAGAACATGATATTTAATAAATAAAGATAACACACAAAACTCTAAAAAACGTCCCTTGGGCGTAATGTAATATCTGAAAGCTTTCAGTTTTTTTTTTTTTTTTAGTCCAAAGGGGCTTTGTAACTGAAGGACTATTGTTTTCCTTTTCCGACTTTGCGTTGAATCACTCTAAATGTCCGTTTCACTTTTCAAACTGTTGCCACCAAATACTATTATCGCCTGTATTATATTTGAAGAAATTAAATAATGAAGAAATTGCATGAATGTATGTACGTTTCTCTCATTGTGATAAAACAACGGTACCTAGAGCCATCCAGTTTTGAATGACATAATCCGACTGTGAATATGGGTAAGTCGAAGCCCACATTTTAAATTTGGAATTTGTTTTATTATCGATTTCATATTTGTAAAACTTTAATGAATGTTTGATTAACAATCTCAAAGATTTCAAAGCGAGCAATGGCAACGTTGTGCAGAAAAAACATTTTTATCTCCAGCTCGTGAAAATGTGTGCCGAAATTTCTAAAGATATGCTCAATTTAATATTATTTTGCGATATTGCTGTTGAACTGAATTTTATGGTTTAAGTGCGAAGAACATGCTATTTAATAAATAAAGGTAACACATAAAACGTTAAAAAAGCCTCTTTGGACGTAATTTAAAAATCTGAAACCTTTCAGATTTTTTTATGTTTCTTTTCTTTGCTTTTTTTTTTTTACAGTACTTTCTGATTTATAAAACAAATTGTGGGGCATGAATCTTGCACAAAAGAAATACCCTCGAAGAGTAGAAAACTAGGATACCTTTACTTTAATAATTTGATCTAGGGTTGTAAGGTTTTAGTTTAACCTAACAAAGTTTTATTTTAATTTCCATTTCCTATGAGTTCTTATTTCAACTTCCCGTTAGAATGAGCGCGCGTTCCAGCTGTATGCTAATTTGAAGTGGAGCCAAGTTTGTATTTAAAGGTTAGCGAGGAACTTCTCAGGGTGAGAGAGCTTTAAGTCTCAGATCACTGCTGCTCTGTTCGATGTCCACCTGACTAGCTAGTATATAAATTCTAAGCCTTAGCGCTGTTACTCTGTTACTTATTGAAATAATCTAAGTGCGTTAGTATTGGCTAAATCTTGCTACGCACCATTCATCGTTTAGCATAGAGGCCAACCTCGCGTTCATAGCTCTGTGAGCAACGATTACTTAATTTATATTTAACTTTATTTTAAAGTATTTGATTCTTCAGTTTAGACCCAAGTGCGGTCATTATTTTATGTTATCCCTCCCGAGTTGGGAAGTGGCTGTAAATATTAGTGGTTTAATAAAAGAGGATTTTAAATCCTTCTTACGTGCAGTTATTCTACCACTTAACCACAGTATTCTACCACAGAACATAGCTGCATGCAGCTCGCTGTTCAAAATCAGGACTTTAACTACCTCACGAATATGTTCGCCAAACGTATGCATAGAACACTCAGTCCTGACAGGGTAAACAAGCATGTAACTCATTTAATTCTATAAAATAATGCAGGGCTGCCTGATTCAGTAGCTTCGTAAAAGCATTTTTAGGAGAAACTTACGTGGATTAAGTTTACGCAAGAGGAAATAGCAGAGACACCATGCAATCTAATTATAAATTCGTAAAAAGCAAAATTATTTAATTCTATAGGAAATATTTTTGCATTGCTTAAACATATTCATTGGCAAAGCTATGTAGAATCAAGCTTAAATTACTGATTTTTTTTAAACATCTGGAAAATAAAAGATTATTAAACAGTTCTTTATCCTGGGTAACGTAAACTTAATAATATAACCAATAATGCTCAAATAATGATGTACTTTTAGCACAGTGCATTAGTGGTCTGTGCCGAGAACAGACGAGTATTTCAATGACAGCTCCAGCAACAGATCCCTACATCCCCCCCAATAATATAGAAGGATGATCCAGCCAAAGACTGCCATTTAAGACATCGAGATAAATGTTCTTTTCTCATCTCCATTAACAGAATCGACGGAAAAAAATGGTCCATCCCCTATGAACACACACATACAAAAAAATGTATCGGTGGAGGCATGCGTTGATAGCAAGGGCGGAGGTGAACTGGGTATGATTGATCACGCGCCAAATAGCTAACAACGCCAAGCAGCTGGGAAAGATTTTCTTGGCGTGTTTTTTCCCTTCTATGTTCTTTTTTTGTTTGTAGAATAACGGGAATTATACAGAATTTTTTATTGCTTTAGTGTGTGTTTGTATGCTACGTTCTTTCTTTGATTCGATACCACTTAGATGGTGTCTTTTCTTTGTTTTTGCTCCCGTAATTTGTGATGGTATTCTTCCTGTAGCCTTTTCTATATTGCTGTTTTTGGCGTGTGTACGTGGTATCTTTTATTCTCGGAGAATTGGGGTTAGGCTTAAAAGAGATCGTTTCATTCTGGATCTAATGAAAAGAAAAGTGAGCTGATGTAATACTATGGAGATAATATAGGTAAAAGGATTTTTAATAAGTGGTTTTATGGATTTGCATCAGAATAAGAGCAGTACAGGAAAAGGTTAACAATATTATGTTGTTTACTGGCAAATAAAGATTTCCAAAACTATTAATTTGGTGTAGAAACTAATCGCCAAGTGTAAGCGTTTACAATGGCAGTGAATGTTTAACTATAAAAATAACGTATTCCATAGTTTAATTTTATAACGAAATGTATACATATCATCAAAAGCTACCTTCCTTCTATTATTTCATTTAATTTAGACAGGAAATCCCCTATCAAGATAAATTAACTATTCAAGACTGTAGATTTCAAAAGCATTTTAATGATTCATAATTTACCAATGTCATTATCGTATGCATGTGATGTAGTTAATAGTAATAAAAGTAAAATGAAAATATCTGAGGAAACACTTTTTATATAGAGAGAAAATGATATGTTAGATTAGATTATTTTAACAGCAAAATACTCGAGACTCGTAATATAATCGTTAAACTCAGAGGTTGGGGTCTGTATGACCGTGCCAATATTCTAGAACTGCGAAACTGCTTATAAGTTATATAGTCATTCTTCTCTTTTTCAGTACTTTCAAGTTGACACAAATGTAACTATTCCTAAATTTTTATTAAACTCTATCCATTAGTTTTTTTAGCCCAAAGGGATTTGAATCCCGAAAGACTATTACTTCCGTTTTGGCATTTTGCGTCGTTTCACTTTTCAATTTACCGCTTATTTTATTTTATTTGTTTATTTATTTTTTGACGTAGCTTTCTCTTCAAAAATCGTTTGCGTTGCACGGGAAAATAAAAAGGAATTTTAATTACAATTATAAATTTATTTAGAATATTGGCTGTTTATAGCCAAATAAATGTGAAATTCGTAAGAGTATTCTCTAAAACTTTAACGAATTTTTCATTAAAAACTCAAAGATTTCAAAGCCAGCAATACCAACGTTGTGCAGAAAAACATTCTTATCTCCAGCGCGTTTGAGTGTGTACCGAAATTTCTAAAGATATGCTCAATTTAAAATTATTTTGCGATATTGCTGTTGAATTGAATTTTATGGTTTAAAGGAGAAGAACATGGTATTTAATAAATAAAGGTAGCACACAAAATGTTAAAAAAACGCCCCTTTGAACGTAATTAAAATCTGAAACATTTCAGATTTTTTTTTAATTGGGCCGCGGTCATATAGACCACACCTCTGCGTTTCCATTATTTTTTTCTCCCATGAGGGGGGATGGCTTTATTACCACCTGTGTCATTTCAATAGCTGGCCTGATAAGAGATAGTGCAAAATTGGAAAAAAAAATATTTTTTGATGGAGTTATCATCAGAATTAGTGAAACAACATATCAAATGAAAGCTTCAAAAGCCAACTGTGAACCGAGAAATAAAAATGTGCATTCAAAGAGTGCTAGGAGTCTATTCTAATCCAGATGTAACTGATACCCTTAAAAAGTGTAAAACATGCCCCCATTGTCCCCCTAGACTGAGAAGGAAAACTGCCTTTGTATGTTTCCGCTGCAAGGATCCGATGATGAATGTGTCAAGAGAATTTGCAAAAATTTTGTTGAAAATGCTTAAAATAATGTGCTGCAATTTTTTAATATACTTTATACATAATTCAGATTCTGTAGATGGAAAGTATGTTAAATAGTTTAGTTTGTACGTATTGTTTAGTTGCGTTTGTACGTTTAGTTTAGTTTGTACGTATTGTATAGTTTAGTTTGTACGTATTGTATAGATTAGTTTGTACGTTGCAAATAAGTAGTTTTTATTTTATTTAATTGATGAAGCTTTCCGTACGTTTTACTATGTGATTTAAAAATTAACTTTTAATACATTAATTTCACAGTTCTAGAAAGAAATAATTCCTTCAATATAGCAAGCAAAGCGTATTAATGCTTATATAATAACAAGAGCACATTATTTTGAAATTTTATATTTTTTAAAATGCGTAAAATAAGAGTGCGGTCTGAGAGACCCTTCCTCTGTGTTTACGTAACAGAAAATGAACGTCTGTACTTAAGGGATAATAAGAGATATAGGTCCTTAGACTTATAAGTCCTTTAATAAATGAATGAAAAGGCAATTCAAATAGCAAGGATGTTCCATCTAAATTAGATACGAAAGTAAAATATTCAAATAAAAGAAATCTGAAAGGTTTCGGATTTTTTATTACGCGCAAGAGGGCTTTTTTTAACCTTTTGTGTGTTACCTTTATTTATTAAATATCATGTTCTTCGCACTTAAACCATAAAATTCAATTCAACAGCAACATCAAAAAATAATTTTTAAATGAGAGCATATCTTTAGAATTTCCGATACACAGTCTCGCGCGCTGGAGATAAAAAACTTTTTTCTTCGCATAGTATTGCCATTGCTCGCTTTGAAATCGTTGAGTTTCTTAATCAAAAATTCGTTAAAGCTTTACAAAATATGAAACTGATAATAAAACAAATTAATACCAAATTATAAGTTCGGGTTTCCACATCCCCATATTGTATATAGAGGACAGCTTATTGAAAATTTGATGTCTCTAGCACCGTTGTATTTTCGCAGAGCGAGAAACATACATACATTCATGCAGATTCTTCATTATTTTATTTCTTTACATATAATGCGAGGCTCTAATATTTGGTGACAACAATTTGAAAAGTGAACCGACATTTATAGTGAACCAACGCAAAATGCCGAAATAAAATTAATAGCCCTTCTGGGCTAACGCCCTTTGGGCTAATAATTAATGACAGCTTGATAATTAAAATCATAATTTGCATTTCAAGATCTATAATATTTAAAAAAATGTACCAAAATTAGCATATTGATCAAAATTAGAAGTGTGTACAATAGGCACAACCACTGCGTAGTTTCTTGTTACAATATAATTTCTCATCGAATTCATGAATCCAAAAAATTATAATAGACTACAGAGTGACAAAAGAGTGCTACATATGTAACGTTTCAAAGTACTCGTATGTCTCTGTATTTGGGTTGTCAGAAAAGATTGATGGAACTACAAAGCAGATAATATTCAGAAGGATTGTCGGTTGTTTGGTGTTGTTTTATATGCTCTTTTTTAACTCGCTCGTAGTGCTTGTCGTCATTATGGCCGAAACTTAGATATCGACTTTAAAATTCCGATATGTTTCCGAGTTCAGATTTTGCACTACTTGTACAGATCATAATGGAATACGGTGTAGTAATTTTTCATTCAAAATCTTTAATACATTGCTTGTGGTTGGAAAGATATGAAGTGCCTAACACATATACGTACGTGCCCATCATTTGCCTAGCATTCTATAGAAAGCACGTATAATCATACTAAATGGGTATTACTCACTTGTTGTTTTCTCATGGGCACCCTCATTAAGGCAAAACAATAGCCATGTCTCAGAATTCAAGCAAAACTAATTATTCAGGATGGAGTGAAGGCGAAGCATAAATTGAGCGACTTCATACAGTGATTGATAGCTGACTTATTTGGATTTCGGTTAGCTTGCGTATTACTTACACCAAATCGACGAAGAAGCTGTATGTCATAAATCGACGAGAAGCAATAAAAAATGAAAATCTGAAATCTTTAAGATTTTACGCTCAAAGAGGCGTGTTTTTTAACTTTTTGTGTGTTACCTTTATTTATTAAATATCATGTTCTCCACACCTAAACCATAAAATTCACTTTTAAATCACTGAGTTTTTTAATCAAAAATTCGTTAAAGTTTTACAAAATATGAAATAGATAATAAAACAAATTCAACAATTTGGGCTTCCAGATGCACATATTCGGTGGAGGATTACGTTATTCAAAACTGGATGGCTCTAGATACCGTTATTTTATTACAATGCGAGAAACATACTGTTGCGTTTTACGGGTTCGTGGATTTGAGAGTATCCGATGAAAACACGATGCAGAACAGTAAAAAGCACAATTTATTTACAAGAATCACTATTTACAGCACAGTTCCAAAATTACCTTTCAAAGCGTCGAAAATCTACAATAAATACGCTGAAACAATCAGCAACAGAGCTTCAGGCTATATCTGTAAAGGTAACTTCACGGCAACACTTAACTTATAATAAACACCGTGGAAAAATCACCAATACACTGTCAAGCTATACTGTAAAGGTAGCTTCACGGCAAAGCACTATCTCGATCGCTTTCCGTTCACAAAACTCTCACGTAGCTTAGTACTCACAGTAAGCAGCTATTCTCACAACTCTCGCAACTAATCACACTCTGCCGGCTCTCAGAAACGCAAGGGTTTATATAGCTTTTCATTAGGTTCCACAGGTTTCGAGAAATATCTCGACAGGAAATTATTCTAGAAGCTTCCCGATTGGACCATGGGATATCGCCAATTTGGTCGCCAAATGGGCGATAAAGTCGCCAATCTGGCAACCGTACCATACACTATTTTATGGCAACCCTAGTGCTATGCCAGAAAGCTTACATACAGGCGCAACCGCCGAATTTTTCGCAACACTGCCTCCTCCCAAGGACTGCACGTCCCGGGCAGTATAATCCCTGGTTGGGAGCCAAAAAGAAATAATCGAAAAAGCTACAAAACAAATAAATAAATTACAATAATAACAAAATTTGCAAATATCTACAGTATTTACAAATAACAAAAACATTTACACTAATTACAAAGATCTATGTACAAGCAACTATGCATAAGTCATACAATTAAACATAAAACCATTACGAAATACGCGGTATCCATAACAAAAATAACTATCACTAATTACTATGGCCATAGTATGGAGCTAACCTATCATAATGTACAATCTTAGGTTTGGAATTGGGAGACTTACGGATCCGTATTACGACGTCATTCAGTCTGTTGAGGACTGTGTAGGGACCTTCCCAATGCGATTGCAGTTTGGGAGAAATGCCCTTACGACGGCTCGGATTCCACAGCCAAACCTTGTCGTTTTCCTGGAACTTATGTTCGGTCGCTCTTGCGTCGTACCTCTTCTTCATCCTGTCCGTCGAGATGTTAATTCGCTCTCGAGCAAACCTGTGCATCGTTTCCAACCGGGCTTGGAGATCTTGAACGTACTCCTCAGGAGAGGACTGTAGATCCGGAGGACGGCCGAAAAGCAGGTCACTCGGAAGACGGAGATCACGACCGAAGAGCATTTGAGAAGGGGAATAGCCGGTACTCTCGTGGACGGCACTACGGTAAGCAAGCAGGAACAGGGGCAGCTTACGATCCCAGTCTTCTTGGTTCTTGGAAACCATAAGCGATAGGTGGTTCAAGATTGTGCGGTTAAATCTCTCCACCATGCCGTCAGACTGCGGATGTAACGGGGTGGTCTGTGTTTTCTTTATTTCCAATAAGTCGCACAGTCCTTTGAACACAGCCGAAGTGAAGTTCCTGCCTTGGTCGGTATGAATCTGGAGGGGAGTTCCAAATCTAGATACCCAATTCTGCAACAGGACTTCAGCCGTAGTGACAGCCTCTTGGTCTGGAATTGGATATGCTTCAGGCCACTTCGTAAAATAATCCATGACAACTAGAATGTATCTGTTGCCATCTTTAGTCCATGGCAGAGGTCCCAGTATATCAAGGGCAATTCGCTCGAAAGGCGCTCCAACGTTGTATCGCTGCAGTCTTCCGCGACAGCGTTCCTTCGGTCCTTTCTTGGCTGCGCAGGCATCGCAAGACCGGCACCATTTCTCAACGTCGTTTCTTGCGGAACTCCAAAAGAAGCGCTCTCGAACTTTGTTTAATGTCTTCATATAGCCGAAATGCCCTCCTGTTGGGCTGCTGTGTATTTCTTTCAGGACATCAGGTATTCGGTTTTGAGGAAGCAGCAGCTGCCATCTTTTATTAGTTCCATCGTCGCTTTCCCACAGTCGATATAGGACTCCATTTCGAAGGTGAAGTGAGTCCCAGAGAGCCCAGTACCTTTTAGTCATAGGACTGAAGATGGAAACGTCCTGCCACTTGGGTTTCGTAGCCGATGATTCCTTCAGCTCTATTATTGGCTTAATGTTAGAATCCGCCAACCCGTACTTAGCTTCAGCTCTTGAACAATACCCGGGTCAGATACTTTTCCACTGCAGTTCCCAGGTGTATTTCTGTTTTTCATGTCACAGTCTGAAGATTCAGTCCTTTCAGACTTTTCGTGCACAGGAAGATCTGAAAGAGTTCGTTCACCACTCTGTAGTTTATTCGCAGCGTATGTGCATTTCACCTTGGTAATTTTAGTAGTTGCTACATGCTTATTCTCCCCCGTTTCCTGGGAACCAATTCCGAAGTTTGCACCAGGGTCATTATTACAATCCGATCCTTTACAAACAGAAGTATCCTGGTTTAGAATCGAGTCCATGTCTACACAATCTTCATTATAAGACACACATACAGTTTGCGAAGTGGGTAAATTTTCTTGCAATACTGGATCACTCTGCGTAAGCTGTACATTAGCTTCTTCCATCTCAGAGTCACATGAGTTTTCATATGGTTCAATACTTGCTAACTGCGACTTCGTAACTTCACTATCAGTTTCTATGATCTCGACAGTCGCATTTTCATTTTCTCTTGTCTTTACTTCAGGCACGTGAGCATCAAAATCTTCGTTCCCGTCTTTTATTTCTTCATGTTTTCCTTCTTTTTCTTCCATCCCGTTGGATGTTTCATCCATAATTTCTGGATCTTTCTCAGATACTCTACCAGCTACTTCCTTCATTTCTTCATCACCTGATTCTTCAGATGCCACTTTCGTGATTTCAGCATCTCCTTTTATGACGGCTCCAGTTTCTTCTGCAAGCTCCTTCTCCATCGCTTGGAGTTGCTCTCGTACTTTTTCTCGGCCGACTTCCCTCTTTTCGCGCTCGGCCTTCATCTCGGCTATCATCTCTTCATAGCCAGCTTTTATCTCTTGTTTCATCTCTTCATATCTGGCGTTCATCTTTTCTTGTCTGGCGTTCATCTTTTCTTGTCCGGCTTTCAGAGCTGCTAACATGTCCATCAAAGCTCTCATTTCCTCCGCCTTCATTTTCTCCTGTAGACGGATGACTGGCATTCACTCTCAAACCCCACTCCTGACACCAGTTGTCGCGTTTTTACGGGTTCGTGGATTTGAGAGTATTCGACGAAAACACGATGCAGAACAATAAAAAGCACAATTTATTTACAGGAATCACTATTTACAGCACAGTTCCAAAATTACCATTAAAAGCGTCGAAAATCTACAATAAATACGCTGAAAAAAGCACTATCTCGATCGCTTCCCGTTCACAAAACTCTCGCGTAGCTTAGTACTCACAGTAAGCAGCTATTCTCACAACTCTCGCAACTAATCACACTCTTAATCACACTCTGCCGGCTCTCAGAAACGGAAGGGTTTATATAGCTTTTCATTAGGTTCCACAGGTTTCGAGAAATATCTCGACAGGAAATTATTCTAGAAGCTTCCCGATTGGACTTTATCGCCCATTTGGCGACCAAATAGGCGATAAAGTCGCTAATCTGGCAACCGTACCATACACTATTTTATGGCAACCCAAGTGCTATGCCGGAAAGCTTACATACAGGCGCAACCGCCGAATTTTTCGCAACAATACATACATTTATGCAGATTCTTCATTATTTAATTTCTTCAAATATAATACGGGTCAATAATATTTGGTGGCAACAATTTGAAAAGTCAGCCGATATTTATAATGAATCAAAGCAAAATGCCAAAGCGAAATTTGTTTTATTATCGATTTCATATTTTGTAAACTTTAACAAATTCAAGGTTCAAACGTAACACACAAAATGTAAAAAAAAAAAAAAAAAGTCGCTTTAGAAGTAATTTAAAATTAAATCAGTTTTGTATGTTTTCTTACTATTGGAAATTTGTACTTGAATCTATTCTTTTTCTTTGAATACAATATACTTATATCTTACACTTTTAAAGTTTAAGAAGCGAAGAATTTTCAAAAATGGGACTATTCTAGATTTTGAAATAAGGGGCTATTTTATTAAATGGTAGGCCATAATTTCTAAAAAAAAAGATGTGTTTGTAATTAATGAATATGTTTTCGCAACGTTATAGTTAGGCTTTATAATCTGACAGTAGAGACCGGTTTTTTTTTTCCACTCCCCGTTACTACATTATTTTTGCACCCGTAGTATTTGACAAAATTCAAAACTCAATACGTGAAAGCCTTTCTCCTAAGTTATCTTCTTCTGAATGAGTGTTCAGCTTACGTAAAGTGAAACAATTTGCATGAGTTTAGCTTACATACAACTACAAATCGCATAATTTTATCTGAATCTGATTAAATAATTGAGTATTTCATCCCCAAAAATTTCTTCAAGCGAATTTTTAAACTTTCCTCATAGCCCTCTGAATGGAAAAGATAATAATTACACTGATGTCTGGAAATTATTAATCTTGCTTCTGAATTTTCAAATTAAAGTTAAAATATTTAAGAAAATACGCAGCTTTCAAGAAAATGTGAAGATTAGGAAACTGAATAGTTTTTTCACATAGGTATCTACTATGCATAAACCTTTTCTAAGCGAAAATACATAGCTAATTTTTCAAACAATTTTTTTCTAAAATATTTCTTTATATGAGTATGTATAGATACAGTAGAACATTACGATTAAAAGGGTCATAATTGTTTATAAAATCCATACCCTTACCGAATATTTTATTCACTCAATAATTTATTATTATTTTCTAAATTAAAACATGAAACTTCAGTTTATGTTGAAAACGTTTGATTATTTGGTATCACGTATTTAATGTAGTAAATTTTATCATTGCCCATTAAAATCTAATTCCACATTTTTTATAAGTTATTATGGAAATAAAGCAGTTAAATAAAAGTTTACAAGTAGTTGTGAGGCTTACATTTAAAAAAATAATTACTTTAAAAATGAAAGAATGTAATTCGTTTGTTGAAAGTTATTTTCAGTAGGAAGTTCATTTATATCGTTGCGTTCTCGGGGTTTATGGATTTGAAGTAATTGATGATAACACTTGATGAAGAATCGAAACACAACATTTTTGACAGTAAGCACTATTACACAGGGCAGTTCCAAAGAAATGTTTACTCTCTTCTAAAAACTGCGACAAAAGCGCTGAAACGATGAGCAACACAGACTTCAGGCTATAACCAAGAAGACAGCTTCACGGCAAAGCACTAAAGTACGGCTCCCGACTCAGTCGATCGCTCTCCAGCTAATCTCTGAACTCAATACACTACTTTCTCCCGTAAAGGCAGGGTATATATAGCTTTAACCTAATTTCCAGAATATTTCCGAAAAAACAGTTCTAGAACGTTCTCGGGCCGTCTATGGCATATCGCCACTTGTGTTGCCAAATATCACCAAATCGGCGATTTCGCCCCAAATATGGCAATTCCAAACTCGTCTGCTTTGCGGGAAAGCTATCTCACCGGGCCGCTGCTATTCGCAACAATATGTATTTCATAATATAACAATTTGCTTCAGTTTTTTTTAAAAAAAATATTTTGACTAATTAACCATATAAAACCGTTTACATCATAACACTGTCAAATGAATTTCAGATGTGACCCTTAGAACCATAAAAACAAATAACTGAAATTTGGATCAATATATTATTATTGTGAAAATATTAGAGGCTTTTGTTTTAAACGATTAAAAATAACTCAGATATTATTGAGTTCAGAAAAAATGCTGTCCATGTTACATGACATATTTCTACTGAATTTCTCCGACTCCTCAAAAATAGGACGGTAGCTGATATTAATGCGTGTCCCCGAGTGCAATAAATATTGATGAACAAAAGGATTACATTACTATGATAAGCAATAAAATAATACTATATTGGCTGATAAGTGATTGTAAATATGTGTGACTCCGTGGAAGAAAATTTCTGCGACGAAAATTGTAAAAGAAATAATAGAAAAATCACATGATAGTAATCTAAAAAATATCAGTTTCTTAAAAACAAGTATAGTAAGATCTTATCATATATTTTAAACAACTAATATACTAATAACTTAAAATATTTGAAACCCATAAATATTCACAGTAAAATAATGATTTTTTTGTGATTTCTAGGTTCTAAGTTAAGGCTGATATTGGAATTCATTTTCAGCATGAATATGCCTACAAGGGTTTCCTCTGTTTCATATATCTTGCGCATTTAATACCTTCAGTTATCCAACTCATTGCCCACTGGTCTAGAGTAATACAGCTTCACATTTTGAGATGAGCGTCAATTAATGAAATTGGTTTATTGAAAACAAGAGAGCTTGTATGTAACTTGTTATGATAAATTTATTCAGTTAGAAAAATAAATATTGCATCTAAAATCTAAATCTTGAGATAAGAACTTGAATATGGCCTTAGCATACAAGGCTCAGACGTAGAGGTCCGTGCTTTGGAGAAAAAAGCAAACATCATCCTAAATTCTCTTCATAACTACGTTTTCTCATAGCAAAATGTGAAAATTAGCACCAGAGGGCTCCTAAAAGAACCATGTGCCGAGGATACAGACATGTCTTCCTTAAGGTAAAACTGAATAAATATGCTTTCATTTTAATCTTCATAAATAAGCGTTAAATTATCATCTATTATACTGTGATCAATTATTTTCGTATAAATATTAATTCTTAAGTTGGGCTTGTAATAACGTAGGAATTTCTGAATTAGATAAGGAAGAATATATCTTTTTATATTCGGGCAAACAGAAGAAGATGGTTTAAGAGTGGAGGACAAATGCTAAATAAATTTATAGTCACAAAGCTAAACGATCAATCTGAACGAGAGTAGTTTCTTATGGTTTTGCTCTAAAAATTTTAATTTATGCGCAATTAGCAAAAGTAGTTTTCTTGTAAATAGTATTTAATGTACTATGAAAAATATATCATGAATGATCTCTAAAGTAATGACGAAAGATAATTAATTAAAATATTGAAAGCAGACACAAAACTGTATTTCCTTTTTTTTTTCACAATGAATTACATTAAAACTGCGAGTTAATTTGGAACCTCTGTAATGAATAAATATGTCTTCATTCTTAAAACATCAATTACTTTATTAATACCCTTTGTACTAAATACAATTTCTCTCTAAAATTTGGGAGCTAACAGTGTAAATAACTTTTAATCCACAGTCATTCTAGATATAAACCATTTTCATAAAAAATTTTGCCTAGAGCAAACTAATACGATAAAAATAAATTCTTTCGAGCTTCGTAAATAATGAGGTTTATAATGGGTATTAGGTGTGGGAATTGGGCAACATTCCCTTCAACATACTTTGAACATGCTTACAATTAATTCTGAAGCTGAAGTGGGCTTGTTAGACAAAAGAGGCTCAAGTTGCTGTAATAATGAGCTGGAGCATGAATATCGTTTGTTACATTGAATTGGAACCTTAATTAAAGCGTGAAACGTAGAATGAGTTAGTAAGTATGGATTCTTAACTGGTAATTCGAGGATTGATGTCAAGATTCTTAAAGGAATCGTGACATCGTGGAGAAATCAGGAAGCTTAGCTTAGCTTTCGGTACTACTTGTTATTTCCATTGTTGGTTTCAAAATGCATACTTAATATCTTATTGTTCCACTTTACACTCATTTTCAATGAGAAAGGTATAGATTATAATAGAAACTAAGGCACAAATGTACACGTGGTTGTGGAGTCAAATAATAAGCACTTTAGAATAAAGTGTTCAGAAGATTTGTAAAACCCACCCGAGCTTCATGATGAAACTCTAATTTAGAGAGAACATTTTTACGTTTATTATGCGGAATTCTGCATCAGAAAACTGTAATTAATAAGGAAATGGTATCTACAACATATATTAAAAATTCGGGGAAGATAAAGTATCAAGTTTTGAGTAATTAGCATTATTTAGCATATTTAAAATAAGGATGCTTTTAAGAAAGTAAGCATCAAAGTATCTGAATATTTTCATTATCTCTGTTATTGAAAATTGCATAATTTTAGAGCATGCGAATTCATTTGAGATAGCTTGTAATACCTACAATCAATACGAAACCATCAATCTGGTAGACGTCAGATCTAATGTATGATAATATGACGCCTAGCCAAGGAATCAGATAGTTCTTAAAATTTCTTGCTAATTGTAAAGAAAACAATTTTAAATGATGGAAAAATTGTAGTATACTCAAGAGCAGATGAAAAATTTACGCAAGAACTAAGCTGGTATCATTTTCTAGTGAAAATCTGAATATAATGTAAAAAGAAATTAAGTGTTAAAAATCACTGTTTCGAATTCGCAGTAAAATGGATCATAGTTTGGATGGATTTTATTTTTCATTATCATGATGGAATTTTATCTTTTCTTTAATTAAATCAGTGAATGGCAATGGTAATGGTAATTCTTTAATTAAATCAGTGAATTGTTTATTTACTTAAATCAGAACTACAAAAAGCACAAGGGGTAGCGGCACACCGCTACCGCACATTCAGTTGAACAATGTTAAACGAATTAGGCACGCTGCGCATGCCCAGAAGAGAATAAAGTGGAATTACGACTTTGGTTAGGTTAGGTTAGGTTATTCAATTATGGCAAAGCACACGAGGGCTATCTGCCTAAAGGGAGGGATGCCTTCGTGGAGGACTTTCTAAGGGAAACTGGCTCGTATACACGTTACGCATGGGGAAAACCACGAAAACGCCCATGCAGCCAGCCCGTTCTCGGGATTCAAACCTCCAATTACGACTTTGGTGTAAATTTAGAAGAAGATAAGTATGGTATAAGGTTGATCTTCTGTTATCTGGACGTAAGCAGTTCGAGGTTTTAAAACTTGTTAAGTTGCACGTAGCTTCATTACTTAGGTGTAAATATCAATTGTAATTTAAATTTTCGTTACAAAGGATTACAAAACAGAAAACATTACATGATGTTGTTTATTGATTGTACTTCTGAGAAATAAAAGCAATCGATTGTCTATCACGCGTTCCATTCGCAAATACTTTAACAACTTTAGTAATGTATCTAGTTTAAATTACTGAATTAAAGCCAAAGAAATTATTACAAATAACTGATATTAAATGTAGTGTTTATGAACAAAATAAACCAAAATGAAATGAAACAGAAGCAAGTGCAATAAGCACAAAAAAGTATCCATAGTATTACAATCGTGAAGAGTCGCTAAGGCCTACATGACGAACAGGCTGTGTAGGTTGTTTATTTTTATTCACCAATATTTTCTCCCAAGCCAACGGTACACTATCGAGCATGCGCAGTATGCGGAATTCGTTAACATTGATCAACTCAATGTGCGGTTTGCCATTACGCCAAGGGGTACCTAAGGTGAGTGTTGCCTCCCTTTGGGTTCAAATTTGCGCCGATTTATTAGATTCCAACAACATAATCTACTAGTAGCCTTTTTTGTACCAAAAATATATATATTTTTTATAAACACGGTGCGATAGAATCTATGAACTAATGTTTAAACTAAAAATTTGAAGTGGACATAACATGATTTCATTATACTGCCTGTTAAATTACACATATTTTTTTCTGCACTGTATTTAAATTTATTTCCTCGTATTTTGTTAGAGATATATTTCTCATTCAATCAATTCAGTTCCAACTTCGTGGAAAGGCAGAAATATATCAAAGCATCATCATTAAAAATTGAAAAATACAGGAAAACCTAAAACACAGAATACAGTCAAAAGAGTTAAAAAAGAAAAAAATCACAGTTAAAACTAGAGTTCCTATGAAAAAACAAGCAGTTAGATAGATCAACGAGCAGAAAGATTAAATTATCTTTGAAACAAAATTGAATGTTGCATTCCGGTCCGCCCTGGGCAAAAAAGCCCTTAAGTTGGTGCTCCAATTAACTTAATTCATTACACTGCTAAGAAATTCAAATAAACAAACAACCTCCCGTTAGGCATAACGCGACTTACATTGAAAATTATTGACAATTCTACAACTATTGACGGATATTAACTAAATTCATAAAATCCTTAACATATGAAAAACTTAATTCAGTTCCTTTCAAAGTTTAAAATTCAGAATTTACAAACATATAAGATTAAAAAAAGGGCAGAGGTCACCGAGCAGGTAAGATGTTGGACATATATATATATATATGCATTTGCTGCGGGGAATTGCAACAAAAAAAGAGGTGATAAACTAGATGTTATAATAGACCCACATACAAAATTCCAATACTCTGCGGCTAGCAAGTTTTGAGTTTTGAGTAATACATACATACGTAAGAGAAGACATCACGTAAAGATCCCTTCTGAATCCATTTTAAATCGATTTTGCAATACAAATTTTGAAAACAAAATGTTCCTTACTCTGTTCGTACGTACAGATGTCACTCAAAAAAAATCGTTTAAATGGATTCGAGAGCGGCTAAAATGGACATTTTCATTGAAATATGATTCCAGGAACATTTCGCGATTTCTGTACTTCCTTCACTTTGTACAATGAAGTACTTATGGATTTAGGGATCTATGTATAAATGAGTTCATTTTTAATGATATCTGTTAATAACGATAGGTAACAAATCTATTAATAAAAATAATTGCATTTGGTTAGGCGGTGATGTATTAGAACTTTCCAATATTTCAAAATGCTACCAACTGCTACTGAAAAATTATCATTTTGCACCCGAGAACTTAAAATGTTTTTTGTTCGAGCTTTAAACCTTCAGAGACTTATAGATGTTAATTTTAACTCATATGATTCTTTTCCAATGTAAGGCATCAGATCTACCTTCTTCTCCCCCCCAAGAAGAATATTTAGTTTAAATTTGGGAGAACGAAAACTTCGATTTTAAAAAGATTTAAAGATCAAGAAGCCATGATCGAGAATCATGAACAACAATGTTGTAACCTTTAAAGAAATCCAACTCAAATCTAAATCGACAGTTCCATTTAAAGAAGGTTATTTCATGTTTAAAGAAATTTTTTTAAGATCATATAACACTATATATTCATTATTTAAAACATACAAAAATGAATTAAAACAATTGTTCACTATATTTTAAAGATGAAGGGTACTTAAAATTTTAAAAAAACAAGTTTACTGTAATTTTGTCAAGAAAAATATGTATTTAATTAATGTTTTTTATGTGTTACAGTACTGCTGATTAAGAAGGGGAAATTCTCTGGAGAGAAAATTATATTTAGATTGAAAGCTCTTCGGCGAAGCACAATTTTCTCAGACGTATGTGGAATACAGACCGTAATTCCTTCATTTTTCTCAGACAATACGAATGTAGTTTACAATCTTTGTAGTAAAAGAGATTATGTTTGTGAGACTGATGTGTATATTGAATACCCTACGTCATTTTCAAAGAAATACCTTGGGAGTTTCACTAGCATTCGCTAGGCCTTTGTGAATCTTGATATCGCAAATATCATTAGCATTGATCTCAAAGAAGAAGTCTCTTTGTCATAATATTAAATATTTCTTCCTTATTGTCTGCTTATATTTGGAATAATATATGGAGAAAAAATAATTTATTTTCAGAGAATGTGAAGTAAATTAGATGTTCTACATTTATATAAAAATGTCATACATGATTAAGAACTATCAATGCACCAAACATATGACTTTAGACAAAACAATTTATGTAATCCTTATATGTAATAAAAGTGCAAGATTTAGTAGAATTAAAGGCAATCTGACAAAATCTATTTTTGTGACTGTATATGAACATATTATACATAAAGTAGTAATACGAGTTTTAAGATAGTGGCCAAACCCGACAGATGAGAGGGCTGCGGCCAAGGCAAGACTTATACTTTTATACACACCTGAAAAGAAAATGTATAAAAACATCTCACTATGAATGAAATCAGTTCTACATATAATATCTAATGACATCTAATATTTTAATAATAAAACTCTGATTTGTACACCACATGACTTCCTTGTACGGAATATTAAATTATACGCATTTTGAATTTTATTTAAACTTATTGGATTGAATTAAATCTACTTCGTTGATAGCGCATAAACCCTAATAGAATAAATGCATTGTTTAAAATTCACTATATTTGTTGACTATAGCGACACTCTGGCGCTAAATTCACTTAACAGCATTACGTCTCATTTATTTGATACCTCAAAACACACAAAAATTGGGTATATCATCTGAAGGATTACCGAATTGTAGCCACATGTTCTATTCAAATAATATAACAAATCTAAGATGCTGTATAAAAGAAATTAAACAAGCAAGAAAGAAAGAAACAGTTTTTCTTAGACGATTCAGTATTTCTTATTCAATTAATTCAGTTCTCACTTCGCGACAAGGCAAATATATATAAAAACACAAAATATCTCTATAAAAATTTACTAAGTGAATCTTAAGCACTTATTTCCTCGAATGAATTCCAGAACTGATTAAGCATGATTTAATTCGCAATAATATAAGAATTCGTTATCTTTGCTGTTGCGAAGCTTAGTTTCTGTAGACTGGCAACAAACCCACTATTGTGCTAAGTTTCAAATGTAAACAAATACGGCTGCAGCATAGTAAAATAATTAGACTTAGCCGCACTCAAATACCTTTTAAATTGTTGATAATTCTGCAATTATTGCATCTAGGTTAGCTAAAACCATAAAAACTTTAACCGGAAGCTATAAACAACATAACTGAATCATTTTCAAAGCAAAAAATGCACAATTTATAAACATATAAGTATAGAGACTGAAGTCACTGAGCCGAGTGGCAGAATGGATATATACATATATATATATTATATATTTTTACTACGGCCAATTGCAACCAAAATAAGAGTTGCACATCTACATGTTATAGCAGTCATATATACAAAATTGCAATGTTCTGAGGCTATTCGTTTTTGACATATGGGGAATATATACATATATACGTACGCACAGACGCCACGAAAAAATTCTCTTCAGAATCCATTTTAAATCAGTTTTATAATTTTTTTTGGAAGGGGAAGAATCCTTTATTTCGTTCTGAAGTACAGATGTCACTCAGAAACATCGTTAAATTGCATTCGATAGGGATAAAAATGGGAATTTTTGTTGAAGTATTAGCACCCGAAATTTTTGCGATTACAATACTTCCTTTTTACGTCGTACAAGTAAGTAACAAATGGGCTCGTGACTGTGTAAACAATTTTGGTCTACCTCTGATTAGAAAAGACCAATTGCAATTTTGAAATTGCATCTCTTACGCGCTTCTTCGCATCACCCTGGACAGTAATGATGAAGTTCAGCGAAAATGGCAACTTCCAGGGTGCAAAAAGTAGGGTTTTTAGAGTTTTTAAATTATAGCTCGACTTTATGTTATACATTTTATAATAAAATTACCCTATTTCTTGAGAGCAACATACAGACAAAACTGTTGGCAACAATAAAGAAAAAAATATTGTTAATTTTCTGACATATATATTAATTTACTTTAACTCTGCTTTTCATAAATTCAAAGACAAAAATTCTTTAAATTATGTGGTGTTAATTTTAATAACTCTTAGAAAAATTTATTAGAGAATTCTTCGTGCATAAAAGTTACTTCTATAGGAAATTTCGAAATGCCGATTCAGTTCTTCTGAAACATCTGAAAGCTCTCTTTGAACAAAAAAACAGAAAACATACATTGAAAGTACTTTAACAGTAGAACCGCGCCACTTTCCATATACCTAAAACCGCTGGTTAGATCAAATTGACCCCAATTAATAAAAATCCGTATTGTTATGGTAAACGTACGGTGTAATTATTTGGCAATAACATTTATTCATTTTTAACATTAAATTGTTATATAATAAGTGATAAAAAATAAGCTATTACAATATGGAATATTGTATACAGTTAGTAAAATATACAGACAAATTTAATAGAAATATTTAGTTTCTTACCAGTCAAGATTTCCTACACAGTTCATGCACATTTTGGGCAACTTCTTTTTATATATTTTGTAAACTTTCCACATACCGGTATTTTATGGTCAAAACACGTATTTGCAGTTTTGTTTTTACACTTGAAAACTTGGCAATCAACCCTTTTTCGCATCTGCGCAGATTCTTCAGTAGTATCTGATTTTGTCTATGTATCTGACTTTTACTTTCTTTTCTGAGTATACGCACTAGGCAACTCTTCAATGAGTTGTTGAAGTTATTCTCTCCTCTTAAGTTTTTTTCCAGCAACTTCTTTGTATAAAATCCATGAATTAATATCTGGAAGATCGAGAATATTGTAGAATACATAAACTGACCACCTCCTTAATCCTGCCTTCACAGAATACACTGGTGTTCAAAAATTAAAGACGAAGTCGAAAAATTAGCATATCAGCTGAACGAAGAAGAAGAGCGGACAGAATGACCAATCAGGATATTAAGTAAGGTGATGTACGGTAGTACATGCGCAGATATGCAGGTAGACGTAATGGGGGGTGTCTGAGTAGCATAAAGCATGCTGTCGGTGTAAGATCAGTATTTCTGGCAAAGAGATTGCACGCCGTACAGCAGTTAAAATCACACCGAGTTGCTGCCTCAGCGAGAAATGGCGAATAATCAGTCTGTTAGACGACATCTGGATGCTTTTACCCGAGGTCGAATCATTGGGAAGTTGGAGGAAGGCCGCAGCGTGACAAGTGTGGCTGCAGAGTTCGGAATTGCTCACAGCATCGTTTCACGACTTTGGAGACAATTTCAAACTACAGGAACAGCTATCCGGGCGTTTCGTAGTGGTCGTCCACGAGGAACCACACCCGCAGATGACAGGTATATTGCCTTACAGACCAGAAGAAACAGGCGGCAGACAGCGGGAGAAATTGCTAGACACACGACACAGGCAACTGGACGACCGATATCGCATTTTATCGTGGCCAGAAGACTGCACGGTGGTGGTCTATTTGCACGACGGCCTGTACGGTGTGTACCTCTAACGCCTGCCCATCGGAGAAGGCGTTCTCTGTGGCGCCGGGAACACCGGAATTGGAGAGACAATGAATGGGGACATGTACTCTTTACAGATGAGAGCAGATTCAGTCTGAGTAGCGATTCTCATCACATACTCATCTGGAGAGAGCGGTTAAGCCGCAATCATCCCTCGAACATCATTGAAAGGGACAGGTATGGAGGTGGCGGTATTTTCGTTTGGGGAGGCATCATGCTTGGTAGTCGTACAGACCTTCACATCTTCGACGCAGGTTCAGTCAACGGGACCCGTTATTGTAACGAGATTCTTCTTCCATATGTGCGTCTTTTTAGAGGGGCTATGGGTCCGCAGTTTCTTTTCATGGACGACAATGCACCATGTCATCACAAAGTAGCTGCCGAACAGCTCTTAGAGAGTGAGGATATTGAGCGTATGGATTGGCCGGCACGATCTCCGGATCTCAATTCCATCGAGCATGTATGGGATTTTCTAGGCAGACGCTTGGCAGCTCGTACCTTACCACCAGTAACGATTCCGGAGCTTCGATTGGCGCTGCAAGACGAATGGGCAGCAATGCCTCAACAACTCATTGACACCCTCATTCTCAGCATGGGCAGACGCTGTGAAACCTGCCTAGCAGTCAGGGGAGATCATATCCCCTATTAAAGACCGGATGTTTCTTGCTGGACACCCATCACAGGGATGTTTCGGCCTTCAGTCGCATTGCGCTCCATGCTACTTTTTCAATAAAGCTTCTTTTTATCCCTCTGATTTCTCTTTTAGTAAGTGTTGCTAACATTACTCATGTCCTTACGTATTGGGGATCTTACGGTATTAAATGTGTTGATTTGGAAAGCTTTTGTACAAAGTTATATTGGAAAAACCGTCTCGTCCTTAATTTTTGCACACCAGTGTATTTCCGAGCCATTTGGTCAGCAATGTCGAAACCAAATTTTGTTGAGTTATAAAATACTATTGTTTCGTGAAGCATTTTTGGGTGATTGATGTCGATATCAACTGTGGGATGAAAGGAGCTCAATAATAAGACATTTTTGCTGGGTTTCCCTTGACAAACTGTCAAAGTTATATCATCATGCTCCAGTAACACTGTGTCGCATAACGATATCTTCACAAATTCAGGTACGAATTTTCAATTAATTTCTTCCAAACTTCAGAAATGAAGTAGAATTTATCTCTTGGAAGGCATTCAGATCGTGTAGTTTTTTTTTGTCTAATCGCAGAAATTTCATAAGTTCTCTGAATCTATCTCTCGCCATAATATTGCGGAAAAAAGGTGGACCCCAAGCAACAGACCACAGACTATCCAGCTCTAGATTATTTGCACCGTATACACGCCGAGCATAAAAAATTGATATGAAAGCATCTAGTTCGTCTTAAGTTGTTGACCATTCATTTTTTCCCAGTTGCCAGTGGGCTTCTTCCTCTGTGCAGTTTTTGATAAGACGAAGCATATTTTCATCTATAAGTAGCCTCCATGAACTAGTTGCGTAGCAATTTTCAATATTTCGCTTTGCATAACTGATTGGACCACTCTTTTCTTTTAAAACATTATGTCCAGTAATTCTTCCACACATACAACTTCCAGAGGTGAACACGTTCTATTATTTGTAACAAAAGTTCCAGAGTTCATTTCATCTGATATCTGTTCCAGAGTTTGAATCCGATAACTTTTTACATTTATGTACACATTGTTCTTTCTTCCCAGAAGGGTTTTTTATGCTAGTACATTGTGCAGGAAAATTAGGTACGCTATCGTCATCCGAAGAAACATTTTCTTCATCTGGAAGCACATATTCATTATTGCTGAAAACACTTTCTTCATCATTATCGTTTTCCGATTCATTTTTCGATATTTTTCGCATATATTCGAGGGCCTCACTAACTGTTAATTTACGCATAATTCTTCCAGCCATTTTCACCTAAGATCAATTTTATCTCCGCGTGCAAACAAGCTGGCAAAAGTCGAACGAACGGATACACCCAAACTATCCCCAAGGCAATGCGAACAACCAGTTTTGCAGTCATAAAGAACCAGATGTGCTTCCGTTAGACTACCGCATTGGCTGTGGTAGTATTGCACCACATTCCATTCAAAAGGCCAAAACAAAAAACATCGCTTACATCTGGGAAATGGAAAGAGGACTGAAAAAGCTTTTCCCATGCCAGGAAATGTTCATTTCAAATTTAGTACTTGTGATTATAATTGGGTCAAAATGACCCATTCCGTGATTTTAGATATAAGTATTAAAAACAAAAAAAATAATAAGTATTTAACGTATCATATTTCCACGAATTATTATTGGTATAAAAATAGGAAAAGTCAAGAAATTATTTTTCAATTCCGTTAGTGACTTTTTGAGAAAATCGGAAACAAAATTGATTTGGGGTCAAAATGGCCCCATCCGCGGTTCTAGTGTTAAAATAAAAATATTATTTTTGGGCAAACATATGAAAAGGAAAACGATACCGTTTTCAGTCAAACGACTACTTTGAGAAAGAAGATATAGGTTAAAATAATGCTACAGATCTGTGTTGTAATATGCAAAATAAATGCACATTTATACTGTAAAAATCAAAATGTCCTTTTAGTTTAATTATAGTAATTTCTGAACACGTTCATTAGGGTTACCTTGTCTTGTTATCTTATAAATAACGTATCGGTACAATTTTTGTAGAGAAGATGTCCATAATTGCATACGTGCTCTATAAATGTATATATACAGCTCTTAAAGTCTATGAAAACGTAAATGTGGCTCTCAGTCTACAAGGTTTACTTTTGGTTTAAAACAAATGGCCAATAAAAGGAAAAAAAATATTTTTATATATGCCAACATGCTGCGTATTTATAAGAAATGACATACTTCATGAAATTAAACGTCATCGAATTTTGTTGCATCTTCACCATCATTGTTACTTTGATCCATAAATAAATAATCATTATCCGTTCCATCTTTCACCAACACCTAACATTCTTGCTGCAACACGATTTTCATTTATTTGTGCAAAATGAATTGCTTTGCATTTGAAATCAGCACTGTGTTTGTTTCTTTTCTCAGGAGCCATATTTACTGCTAAAAGGAACACTAGGTCAACTGTATTTCAACTACAGCGGGTGCTTCGATTTTCCTCCGACTTTCACTTCAGAATCACGGCTTCAAATGACTACAAAAAGAAAAATCATCAAACTCCTAATTTCATAAATTCATTCAGGTTCGAAGTGCATTCGTAATCCAAATTAATTCCCCCTTTTATCGATATCCTACAATAGCATTCTTTTGGACATCTGCAATGAATACAATTCACTCTCGTTGCAGGAATATTTACTACCTCAAGAATTTAACTCACACACAAATACACTCATTTCCAAAAGTAAAGCACGAAGATGTAAAGTGCAAGAAAATCAACAAATACTGCTTTGATTGACACAAAATTCGGCAGGAAAGTAGCATATATATTTATGCATAAAACAAAATCGATAATTATATACAGAAATGAAAACAATATTAAATTTTTGTAAGTTATCAGATAATGACATACTGGAGACTTAATTATGTATAAAATGAAAATAAACAGCATAAAATGAAAAAAGGACATTTATAGGGTATGTGACCCCCCTCTGTATACTAAGTTTACACCTTGTGACCATGCTTTCAATTTGGTGGTCAACCACCCCAGAATTAGGCAATCGCCATTCTTCTTGTAGAGCAGTTTCCAGCTCAATAAGAGTGGTTGGAAGGGGGAAACGTGAAGATACAGCACGGCCGAGAGCATCACAAAGATTTTCAATGGGATTAAGGTCGGGCGAATATGCTGGCCACGCCATACGCGCAATCCCTTCACTCTCCAGGTAGTCATCGACGATGTCAGCTCTATGGGGACGTGCGTTATCGTTCATTAAAACAAACGTAGGGCCAGGTGCTGCAGCTTACAATATCACAATGGGTTCTAGGACTTCATCTCGATAACGGACAGCCGTGAAAGAGCTCCGTTCAAAGATGTAAACGTCGGTGCGGTATCCCAATGAAATCCCTGCCCACACCATAATGCTTTCGCCTCGGAATGCGTGATGTTCGGTGATGTTTTGGGACTGATTGAGTGTTTGCTGTTCACGCCATATCCTTATACGCTTGTCATCTGGCTCCAGAGCAAAACTTCACTCATCAGTAAACATGACATTACCCCAATCATACACATTCCAATTGACATGTTCCCGGCAGCACTGTAATTGTTATCCTCTTGATTTAACGGATAGAGGAACACAAACTCGATTTACCCGGGCGTACAGTCCACTCATATGAAATCTTCGGCATACAGTAGCTGCAAATATCGCCTTACCAATGGAAGCTGTAATCATAGATTTCACAGATTTGGAGGTCGCTCTGCGATTCCGGTTGGCTACAACAGTAATATATCGATCTTCCGCGGGGGTTGTATCGATCTTCCGCGGGGGTTGGGCGGCCGGCCATGGGCCTTCGGACAACTGTCTGTGTGGTTTGGAATTGTTTCTATAAATGTGAAATTACAGAATGATGAACGCCGAAGAAAAGAGCAACATCCTGTCGACTGATTGACTGTCCTGCTTCAATGCGCCCCACAGCACGCCAGCCCTCAAAGTCTTCCATTCGTCTTCTGGAAGTCATAGAAACACGTATGTCTTGAAAAGAAATTGTACGAAAGTTTTAAACACCTTCTATCTGCACTTACAATCAACTTCTGTAACCCTTCATAAAGCTGGCTTCTTATAAGACTGCCCTTTTTTGCATATTTCTTGACATGAAAGCGCGATTGGCTGTTTTTAACATATTTGCATACTTTCATCAACCTCTGCAGCGAATTGCATCCTCTTCAATTCTGATTGGCTTCCGGAAATTAGCATTTTCCTCTCCGTGCTTAACTTTTTTAAGTGAGTGTATATTGTTTCTCTGATCGCTTGCCAATTGTTCGAATAACTGACTTCAAAAAATAAGATCCTTTCATACGTATGTTTCAGGTTTCTTTGTGAAGAAGTGAGTGCGCGTTGTACGGCGAATATAAATAAAAATTAAAATGCAGCTTGAAATGCATAAATGCGTGTTATAGACCGGTGAGCGTTTTACGCCGGAAAATACAGCATTTCAAAACATAAATTGATTAAGAATAATAACTTTTTAAATTATGTTTCCAATGTAGTTTTACTTCTACTGAGGTTTCAACAACTAAATATTCTTTTCCACTGTGACTCGATGTAGGGCCTCTTTACTCACAAGAAATTAATTACCTTTAGGAAGTCGATTTTGCCTTATTATCTCCATAACTCCGGTAATCCGGCAATAGAGGTATTTCGGATTTACGAAGTCTGTAATTTGGTCAATTATCGAATTTTTACTGGAAAAATCAATATATAATTTGAAAAAAAAATATGTACTTGAAATCAAACACCGATAATGCAAATGTGAAAAATGAAAATAATATAAATGATGGCTTAATATATGACTTGACTTATAATTTACAGTATTCGTGGATTTACTACGATGCTTTCGGAAACCTCCAGTTTTGTCAGCTCCAGTTGAAGTCAGTTGTAACTGTAAGAGGAAATATTTGAGTAAATTTAATTTCGATTTCCATACTTCATTCTATAAATTTATTATAATTCACCAGAAAGGATAAGCCGGATATTATTGCATTATATAAATCTATTGCTACAGAAATTTAAAGTGTCAATCAGGAATGTCGATGCAGGAGAAGGAGGTATAAGAACTTTACTTGCTTTAATTATGCATTCATTTATTAGAATTTACAATTTGTGTGCATGGATTAAAAGAAACTTTACGCTGCTTAACTCTGTAAGATGTATAAGATATGTTACATTACGGGAAAGGCTTTCCTCAAAACTTGATATTTTATGAATATTAAACGTTAAAGTATAATTTCATATGCTGGGTAAGTTTATATTATCTCATGATTGGAACACTTTCTTAAATATCTTTCTAGTGTAATTAGAGTAAACCAAAGCATGATTTGCATAATTGGCAAGCATTTTTAAGTACAGCCAATTGGAAAAAAAATGTCGGATCTATATCACCAGGAATTAAGCAGCTTCGTTGTAAGCACTTAACATTTTTTTTCCAAAGCCTTATTAGTGACATTACAGGATACTTCTTTGCTTTGAACATAAGTCTGGGAAATCGTTTGTTTTCGCTACATTAGATATTGGAGCTGCATTAATTATTTTTTTAATACTAGCTATTCATTATTATTCATGATGTTCTCAAAAATAAGTTTGCTAGGATATTTTATGCAGTAACGCATTTTAGTAAGCTAACATTATAGTTCAAAATATTTTTATACTTTTGGTAGTGCTTAATTAAAACTAAAAAAATCACAGTTAATCTTCTGTAAGATAATCTACCAAAATTTCAGAGGATTTTTTTTTGGAGATGATCGTTTTTGGCAATTAGGTTCATATCAATGATCGTTCATGCCCAGAGAAATGTTGTCACATTCAGAGATTGAATATTTAATAAGATATATATTGGTAATAGACAAAGATGTAGAAAAAATTACAAAATGAAAAAAATGGGAGGGAAGAGACAGATGATTACACGCATTAAACATGACAAAAGAAATAGACATGCTCTCAGATGATGTTTATTTTTATACTTTCTTCTGAACAAATCTGTATTATCATGGGAAGTAACAACTAATATGATGATCATATAAACATATGTAATATAATAAGAAATATTAAGGACCTCAGTCATTTGAAGAAGCTGGTTGTCACCACAGGGCTAAATATGTATAAACAATTCGAAATTATCGTAAATAATTTTATACAACGATATGATAACTCTATCAAGAGAAATTAAATTATCATAAATGATTATTTTATGCAACGATATAGTTTAATTTTCAAGCAGTATATTGATAATTAATTAGATACTGGATATTAAAGAATATGATGTGGTAATTATAAACATGAGTCCTTTTTTAACTAAATTACTAGTACCAACAAAGCATTCTGTGGATAATCATCTGATAAATTTCATTTATCAATAACGTTTTGAAAATATGCAGTTTTTTAGCCTAGAGAAGTGTTAGCCCAGAAAGGCTATTAGTCTAGAAACGGCATTTCGCGTTGATCCACTTAATTGCAATGTCTCACTTTTCAAATTGTTGACACCGAATATCATCGCCCTGTATTATATTTAAGAAACTAAATAATGAAGAATGTTCCTGAATGTATACATGTTTCTCGCATTGTGAAACAACAATGGTTTTTAAAGTCATCAAATTTTGTCCTCCAACCAAACATGGTCACATAGAAGCCGGAATTTCGAATTTCGAATTTGATTTGTAATATTTTTTATATTTTATAAAATGTTAACGAATTTTCGATTAAAAAACTCAACAATTTCAAGCCGAGCAGTGGCAACATTGACGGCAACGTTTTTCGACACTGGACGCTTCTAAAGCCGGTAGTGGTGGTCATAATATGGTGCAGGCACCAAATAGGCGGTCACCGTTACCTCCTATGAAATAACAAATAGTTACAGCCATACGTTCTCCGGGATCCCCGTATCGCCTATATGCAAGGGCCCGCACAGAAGTAGACTGCTGCCCTAACCTCTATAGTATCTGGGAGGCATTTCTAAATAAAGGTGTCATCTAATAAATGAAACACACAAGTTTAAATTAAATAACACCTCTGACAGAATCACTGACAGTTTAATTTAAAGCTAGTAAAATACGTAAAAGCATAACAAAAATAAGTGCTTATTCTTCTACCTCTGCTGAATTTATAGTTTTATTGTAAAATTTTGTCTTCTGTGTACCTTATATTCTTCCTTTACAAATGACCGTCAAACTCAACCTTTTCTTAAAGCCTCTTAAACACCTTAACAGCCACTTTGTCTCTCAACAAACTAAGCTCAGTGTTTTCCCTCATAACATTAATGTGTGACACATTGATTTTACCCGAAGGCAAAATTAGTATATTTCAGAAAATTGTGCACCCTCTTTTGCTTAGAACCATTTTGTCCCGATTCTGCATAGTGATCTTACTTGCCACTGCAGGGCCCGCTCCAGAGCCGTTGCAACCTTTACGATTTCCTCCTCCTGGCATAATTTAGAGACGACAACATTTTTAGAATTTCAGGAAACACCGAGAAATAGCTATTAGTGATGGCCTTTTTTTAGAATTTAAAGAAGTACCAAGTAGTAACTATTAAGGTGTAAGGTTTGCCTTAAGTTTTTAACAGTTATCTTGCGTTAAAACTACTTCCTATCCTTTCCATTTTCAGCTTATAATTTCCTACCAGAATGTGTTTTCAAAATCGCTTTTAATGCAAATGAGTAAGAGTAGTATTTAAGTCGAAGTTTCACTGACTTCGTTAGACAGCCAAAGTTTCTGACCAGCGAGCGTTTGTCTTTAGGCTACGTCTCTCTCTAAGGTATTACTACGCTCGGCCGTATTTCAGGCCGTTGATAGTTTCGCCTACTTAATTGAGATTTAGGCGCCATTTACTTAGAATCCTGATAGCTTCGGCGATACCTTTTTAGCTAAGCATTAGTTAAGTTTTAATTCTTATTACTTTGAGTTCAAGCTCAAGTGGAGGCTGTGCTGTACGCTGTCAGACAGGAGCCAAATGTGTTAATCCTTATTATGAGAAATAAAGGGTAATTAACCCATCTTGAGTCTTTCTTCTCTGTTCACACACTCAAGCCATTATTCGCTTATTGGTGTAAGAGTTTCCCCACATTTAACTGATAAAAGTTTGGAACCCCAGAAGGGATGACAAAAGTTTTAGACTTTAGTGGAGGCAGTGGACTGCAGAAGTATTAGAATTTATGGAGGCATTGAGCAGGAAACTTTTGGAGCCTCAGAGTTTGCACCGAGCAGCAAGCCGGCCCTGTGTGACTGTATTTTGCTGTTGTGTGTAAATTAGTTAAGGCTTGGTAAATATTAAAGTTGATTGTGTTGCGTTCAGAGAAACAAATAGAACCTGAACTTTACCAGTACCACTAGACAGCAAGAGTGTTAGCTGACTACAAGAACATACGAATACATAAGTAAAGATGGGATAAAGAGAGACAATTTAAACTTAATTCAACTGTTTAATTTAGATGGCATAGTATGAAATATATGTGCATGGCTTCTGGTTTGTTACGTTACATATAGCTAGAATATATATATATATATTTTAGCTCTCTCTCTCTATATATATAGAACTACACTCACGTTTGTGAAAATTGCAACACCATGAAGGACTTACGCGAGTGAGCTGAAATTTTCAGGAAATGCAAAGTAGCGCATGATATGCAAATGATTAGAATTGCAAATCCGTAGCGCATGCGTATGCTGAGCAGCGCCCTCTGAACGGCTGATGGATCCGAATAAATAGACGGCTGTAGCGAGGCGTGTATGGTTATCGGTGGTTATCTGCTAGTGGTAAACGTTAACTCAATCTGTACTTATGCCTCGTCGACGAAAGAGAGCGAGATTTGAACAACTTACAGAGTTTGAACGAGGGAGAATCATCGGCCTTCGTGAAGCTGGATTGTCGTATCGTGCAGTAGCCTCTCGTGTGCAGCGTAACAGCAGCACAGTGATGCGCGTTTGGAAGCAGTGGACGGACGAGTGTCGGACAACTCGGAAATCCGGGAGTGGACCCCGAAATGTGACGTCAGCTCGCGATGATAGACACCTGGTCCGCATGGCGCGGACGGACCGTACAGCTTCCTCTAGACAATTGGCAGCACTGTGGTCAATAGCTACAGGTGTTTCATTGTGTGCTTCATCAATTCGTAGACGTCTGCTGCAGTGTGGACTGCGCGCACGGACTCCTTTATACAGGATCCCCCTAACGCACGACCATCGCCGCCTGCGGCTACAATGGGCCAATCAGCATAGAGACTGGCGTGCTGATTGGCAGCATGTCGTGTTTTCTGACGAATCCCGCTTTAATTTGTGGTACCATGATGGCCGCATTCGTGTCAGACGCTATGCCGGTGAACGCCACCTTCCGGAGTGCATTATCGAACGCCACAGTGGACGAACACCCGGAGTTATGGTCTGGGGCGCCATAGCATATCATAGACGATCTCAATTGCTACGAATTGTGGGCAATCTGAACAGCAACCGGTATATCCGTGAAGTTCTACAGCCCGAAGCTGTTCCCTTCCTTCAAAGCTTGCCAGGCGCTGTATTTCAACAGGACAATGCCCGCCCTCATACTGCTCGGATTGTTAAATCCTTGTTTGCAGCGCAGCAGGTACAGCTTCTTCCTTGGCCTGCGTGTTCCCCGGATATGTCGCCAATTGAACATGTGTGGGATGTCATTGGTCGGCGTCTTGCTCGTGATCCTCGTCCTGTTGCGTCTGCAGACGAACTTTGGGTACGCGTACAAACGATATGGAATGCTCTTCCTCAGTCAGACATTCAAACTTTGTTTGACTCCATGCCACGTCGTGTAGCAGCACTTATTGCGGCGCGTGGTGGTGGCCAAAAATACTGATTCTGATCTCTTGTTCTTGTTTGTTTGCTTTGAACATTTAATCATTTATTTGTACCACTACCACTCAACTGTGTATTAAATTGCATTCAATTATGACGATTCCTTCTTGGTGTTGCAATTTTCACAAACGTGAGTGTAGAATCATCTGGTAGTAAGAAGAAAGAAAAGAGTAAACAACTATTCATGCTGCCTTGTAAAAACAGAAAAAGGACATTGAAAAAAGTAACCAAAAATAGTATGCTTTTATAGCAGCTTGTAACAACTTAAATACTGAGCGATACATCTGTTCAACCGGTTTTAAAGCGTCAAGGGTGTTACATTCAGTTATAAGGTATTTCTCCCACCTCCCTAGCGCCTTCGAAGTGTAGTGGTCAGCGTACTCAGCGCGTATTCTAGAAGTCCGTGGTCCCGGTGAGGGCATTGCACATTTTTCTCACTTCCTGCTTGAAAGAACCTAATGTCTCTACAGGGGTGCTCGAACTACAAAACGTAGTGGATGATGAATGTCCACCACCAGAATTTGGCCATTGGGTTCCCTAATCCCCAGTCGCCCTTTAAAAGGGGGAGTATATACCTCTCCTTCTATGCATGCCTTCGTAGTGTGGTGGTCAGCATATTCACGGCGTACTCGAGAGATCCGTAGTTCGAGTCCCGGCGAGGGCATTGATGATTCGTCTGTTTTCCTACTTCAAAAATACCTAATTTCTTTGCACAGTTAGACTTGCCAAAACAAGCGATGTTTTAATACTTCCATGCTAAGAACAACAACAAAAAAATAAACAGAACTTAATCCGTATTTTGAAAAATCAAATTTTCCATTTAAACGCCATTCCTAGAGGTCATTTTTACAGGGGAAGAAATCCGCAGGGAACAGGTGAAGAATGAATACATTTCAGTGTTTAAAAATCGTCTCTCAAAGATACTTCGAAATCTGCGGTATATCAAATAAAAATCTGTATAAACATAAATAATTCTTGAATTAATTTATGTAGTCATAAAACTCCAACTTCATTAAAAGTTTAAAGTGTTTTGCATGCAATGTATAAATTTCAAAGTGATAAATTGAATGTTTCAATTTTTAAAAATTGATAATGCTCAAACTTTGCATAAAGAACACATACCCTTTCCTAAATATGGCAACGGCTTGGGATAATTCTAAGCTACGTTTTACCATTAAAGAGATTACTTTTCGTGATTATAGAGACATATATTTGGTATTACACGTTTTAAAACTTAAATGCTCCAAATTTTTTACCTTGCAGTTTGGTTACTAAATAATTAATTAACAAACTAAACAGAAATGTAAAATAAAAAAAATATTGCTAGACAGCATTTGCAGCCGCTAAAGTTACGAAATTAGACAGCGGTAATATATGCCAAAGTATGCAATATTTAACTTGCTACTAGTTTACTTCTTCTTTATTTCAGTAAACTTATTTGTAAATACGGGAAATCAGGACCTTAAGAATAACACATTTGAGATCGACCAAGGAGAATGAGAAAAACTTTTATCTGATAAGCAAATATGAAAAAAAAATTCCAGAAATCAGTTTAAGTAGTGAAATACCTACCTATATGTCATTGTCTACAAAAAATATGCACGAAAAGGGAAATTTAAAGCAATTTAAAGTGGTCGGTTTCGTGGTAATAATTTTCATGCTTAGCAAAAAAAAGAAAAATAAATGTTTAGATTAGGTTGTTCAGAAAGAATAAGGTTTCCTGATTAATTATCTCAAAAAATAACAATTAATAAAGCATAAAATAAACGATATTAATGACATAGACAGATTTTAGTGCAATTATGTGTGAAATTAAAGTATTTTTCTGTGCAACATAACGCGAAAAATCTGAAGACAGAAGCTATGCCGGAAAAATAAGAATACAGGGGCAAGTCCATTTAACATTCTGTAAATGGGTATCTCAGTAATTTTTCGAGAAATAGGCAAAAGTCGCTAAACTTGACGATATTTTAGTCCTGCATCTCTGTAATATGTACTGAAATTGAATAAATATTGTTGACCACTATGTTAGCTGTAACCGTAATTCCGCTCTCGTATTGCTTTGAAGTAATTTCGAGAAGCAGAAACTACTAGAAATATCTCGGCGGCCGATTGAAAACTATATAAAGCCAGAGGGCATCTGTTCTCAGTTGTCATTTTTGCGAGTTGTTAGTTCAGCGTGAGATCTGAGGTATTCCTGGGCTAACTCTCTCTTTAGATTCCCTTTGCATTTCATTGTGTTTAACACTGTTAGTAGTTTGAAGCGTTGCAACTGATTGTAATGTGTGATATTGTGAAACACCAGTACGAGTATTTCTGCGGAAAACTGCAGAACAGAACTTTGAAGTGTTTATTTTGAAAAAATAAACTTTATTAGCCTATCATAGGACCTGTGTGTATTCATTCTATTACGAATCCCTAAGTGGCGTATTAGGAATCCCTAAGAAAACCTAACTGGCATTTTATGATAAAAATATTTGTTTACTTTTCGTTATTTCTCGACGAACGTTAATGTTTTGGCAGCAGTGGTGCTAACTATTACCCATTTCTGCATTGGACAAAATTTTATTTTGCTTCTAAATAAATTATAAAGTTATAATTTTCACTAATTTGTTTACGTTGACGCAAATAATAGAAGTATATTGCATTGATTTCGGGACGTAAGTCTACATAGTTCCCAAATGAATACTGATAATCACTTTTATTCGTATCTAAATTTACACACATATGTTCACATATCTGGAACGACAAATCAGCGTTGCTTCTAATAAAGGCTTAATGGGAAACTATATACATAGACGTACACGAGACAATTTCAGGACGAAAACCTCACTCTAAAAACTGCTTCTGATCGCGATGAATATTTCTGAGAATTTAAATAATAAATATATGGATAATTTGAATAGCAGACTATTAATTTTATTGCAGACTATTCACTAATCCAAACCAGAAACTTCGATCCTGTCACCATCAAAATAATAAAATAAAAATATTTCAGGCATGAAACAAATCAAGGACTTATGTTTCCATTTCTTACTCTAAGAGCCAAAATACATTTTATGAAATGCATTAGTTAATAATTGCTGAGTCCTTAATTTTTTCGAATTTTTTTATTAACCATTCCACACTTTTTAAAACGTTAATGAATTTTTGATTAACAAACTGTTATTTTTCCAAGCGAGCAATGGCAAAAGTGTATGGAAAAAAAAAACATTTTTATCTCCAGCGCGTGAGTCTGTTTATCGGAAATTCTGAAGTTATGACGTTTTTAAATATTTTGTGATATTGTTGTTGAATTTTATGGGATTTAATTGCGAAGAACATGGTATTTAATAAATAAAATTAACACACAAAATGTTATAAAACAATCTTTGGACGTAATATGACATTTGAAAGCTTTCAGATTTTTTTATTAATATGTTTATTATTATTATTATTATTAAACAGATTACAGGTGGCATGGACAGAGAAAATGCGTATGCAGATCAACAGTTGCTATCGGCCTTAGTCAGCATAAAATGACCACTTGCAAGAAAACCGAAATAGTCTCTAACTATAGGTTGCGTAAGAAATAGTTCATTGTATTTGTGTGTATGCTTTTCCGACGTGTGTTTGTTTCATACTGATTCCTTCCTTATAAAATTGTATTGAAACGCTTTCCTTTATCTACTCAGGCAATATGAGTACTAAAATTGATACTAGTAACTTACATTCAGTTATTTTTCTGTTTCCGTGATGAATCCATAGAAATCACCTTATGAAATGTATGAGGATATGTGTGTTTATATGAGTAAGGGAATGTGTAATGCATCTTCTTATGATTGACTTTAAAATGAAGCTTTCAAACTTGCAACCTTCGATCATTAAACTTAAACATTAAACTAGAATTCATTTCTATCATTTTCTAGTATTTTCGAAGGATTCATGCATTGATGAAGACACAAATGCTTGAAAAACAATGTGTTCTGCTTCATACAAATTATGTTCTAACACTTATAAAGAGAACAGTAGACTAATGCTAAGTCGTGACTAAAACTAATTATTATGTTGTTGATTTATTTTATTTCGTCCCATTTCATTTATAAAGTGAGTGATATTTGTCCACTCTCTATTTAATTGATGCTTTAGTGACTGACACTTAATTTGATTGCACTTCTAAACGGTGAACTTTGGAGTTTTGACTCAGAATTTTCGATAGAAAACGGATTAGGATTTCTCGTACTGCATTTCCTTTGAACTTAATTTAATTTTCCGCAAGCTGTGTAATTGGGTTACTGTCATTCCCATTTTTAAACATTTCTGGCTTACAGTAAATACATTATATTCCAGAATTTTGCTGTTTAACTGTAAATACAATATAGAATGAGAGTAAAGAAATTATTCTATCCTATCTATTAATTCTGCGTGAAACTTTTAATGTACAAATTGAAGTTATTCGTAGATAAAGATTATCTCTCATAAAAATTCTCTATTTTAAGTGTCTTGATGAATTAGTTTGCGATTAATTTAGATCGATTGTTCCTGCAAACAAAACGCTCGAGAACGAACTGCTTTCTTGGTTTATAACATGTTGCATCCTCTCTAGATGCAGCCAGTGACAAATGGACAATACCTCTGAACGAGACTGTTCAATCCAATTTTAAATCTTCGCTGGTAGGCTGGCTTGATGGTTTCTCATAGTCCCAAAGGCTGTGCGATACAAGTTATCACAGACTGGCAGGCTCTGTGTAGTCATATTTTACCCCAGGCATATATCACAGTTACATTTGCAAATTAATTAACCCTTTCGCGGTGAATATCACATATACGTGTCAGCAAGAAATGCACTCATATCCCGGCAGACACGCTGGCGTACCAGAGCGTTTTCTCAGTCACCCCGGGCTTCACACATTTGCGCCAGTGTCCTGGAACGTTTTAAAAACTATAACTTTTGGAACATGATGGCATTGTATGTCCACATGATTTCGGATACATGTAGATTTGATCGTCTACCCAAAATGAGAGTAGCATGACTCACATACACGTGGTTTTTTGATTACATAAACATAAGGGGAAAGGGATGTTTCCCAATGGTATGCTTTATGACGGCTCTTTAAGCTTACATATATGTTAAAATTAGCGTTTAAATAACTTTCTTTTCCTTTACTTAACATGAAACTATAAAAATAACTCCTCACTTTGAGAAATAATTTTTGGAAGCGCTAATCAAATTATTCCAAAGTTTTAATTCATAAAATACATTAATAAATTTTAAATTATTAAAAAACAATACAAGAAAGTCTGTTAACTGGAAAATCCTCCAGGTAATCTGGAAGATGGACACACAATGAGCGCAGTCTCTGACAAAATGTCCACACGAGAACCACTACAAATACAGCTTTCTAACTCTTTAGGAAATGAGTCATCACTCTCATTCATATCACTACTTGGCTCATATATTATTCATCTGATAAAAAACGCTTGCGCGCCATAATAAACTGAAGTCGTATGAGTTATATAAGTAAACTGAATGCGTTCCGAAATAAAAGCAATGCAAAACGCAATAGAACCTGACATAGTAACCTTACAATTCTCTCCAAAGTAGTAAAAAAAAGAATACAAAAAGGATTTGAACGAATAATAAAAACGCGAATGTTTATATCATGCGTTTATATCACGGGAAAACGCTCTGGCATTCCAGCGTGCCGGTCGAGGTATCAGTGCGTTTCTTGCTCTTCATGGATTTAGGCTTTATAGCAAAAACACCGTCCGGCCCTGAACAGACACTTGCGAAAAAGACTGCCGGACCGGACGCCGCGATAAGAACGCGTTTGCGCTTCCCGTCACGAAAGCGTTAATGAATTGACGAGACTGAGAGATTTAATACCTGTATAGCTTGTTAACATTTCTGGAAAGGATAGACTGATTATACAGGAATCAGATTAGTAGTGCAGAATTTTAAACGCAGTCTTTTTTTTTTTAATTTTATGTTTACGCCAAATATCAAAATTCGCTACCATTAGTAAAGACATCTAACATTTCTCTTCCTTTCCACAAGTCTGTCTGATTAACAAATACATATCATATTACATTACTGAGATTTACTACTAAATATTCGTACATACTGCATGATATTCTAAAACGCACGTACAATATTCGAGTTACATTTTATAAATACATAGCTTCACATATACGTATACGTTTACTGCTGTAATACACACACTGACGTCCTTGTATTACTGCATTATTTACTATATATATTTACTATATACTATATATTACTATATATATTTACTATATACTATATATTACTATATATATTTACTATATACTATATATTACTATATATATTTACTATATACTATATATTACTATATA
>KK121055.1:60787-103122 GCA_000611955.2 Stegodyphus mimosarum
TTTTTTTTTTTTAATGCCGTGAAATTTCAAAACATTCATGATTACATTCTGTGCCACTGTTTGAGTTGCAGGTGGAGGCTGAAATTTCGAACAATTTTTGCGACCCCAATATTAATATCGCAATTGTTATATTTTGCTGAATGAAATAATGTTCTTCATTTATGTTTCGCCCTTTCATTTCTGCACACTTTCACACGTCAGTAGCTTTTCCGACCCTGCATTGCTTTATATGATCCACGTACTTTTTTTTTTGTTTGAGTAACCTACCCGCCCCAGAAGTTTATTCGGGAGGTAGCGAATCTATATACATAGAGATTCATATACATATAAATCAGAATTAGTACTGTAGCGAACGAGTCTACATACAAAGAGATTCGGTATACATATATGTAAATACTATTTAGATATATATGCTATATATAAATTAGAATTCGTATAATATACGAAAATTTCCATTCAGTAAAATTTGTATATAAATTCATTAATTGAAAATATAATCGTTTAGCATTATTATATATCAATTAACTAATCAATTACACGCATTTAATTTGTTTCGTTTTACATTACGTATTCTTTCATTATAAAAAACAAACAGTACATTTTTAAAGAAATGATCCAGAGAATTTAATGGCAATGGTTTAGCAATAAAGATACTATATTCAAGTTATAGTTTAGCCTTCAAATAAAAAAATAACTTATTCTGCATCTGATATTTTAAGCATTAAAACATGAGCCTTCCCTATAAATATATTTTAAACTAAATTGAGATGAAGGCAAATTTGTCCATTAAATCATAAACAGTTTCTCATTTAATTATATGCATTTCATTTATAACTAGTCTACTTTAAACAAACTTCAGATTCGATGCTATAATTTGCAGTAATGAATATAAAAGCTGCTTTGCTAAATAAGCCGCTTATTAACTGGAATATGTGCTCTGAAATAGGTAATGAATTTGTTGCTCAGAGAAAAAGTATTTGTTACTATATACAAAAATAGTTGTAAGTTTCTTTGTGACAGCAAAAGTCAAAATACTGAAATATTGTCTAATTGCTACTAATATACTTAAACTATTAAAATTAATTCTTACTTTTTTTCTTTGAATCTTCGAAATAACAGTATTTTCAAGTTTGTATATATTTCAATAAGAAAGTAGTTTGATTGTTGGGAGAATAAATTATTATTAACATGCTTATTTCTAGAACAATTCACTGACACCTTTCTCAATCTGAAATTGCTTACTTTAATTAGAGAAAAATATCAAGTATTCTCCAATAAATGAATACTGATTATAATGGCCTGTCGTGCTTACAAAATGTTACAGATTTAAACAACATTATCATTATTTCACGTCGGAGATCCCAGTTCGAGACATTCGAGATCTGACACGCCGCTCTGATTGGTAAAATTGTTAGCGCTGCTGGCTGCCATATCTTTGGTCTCGGAACTCAAACCTGTAGATGATTTGAGTGTCTTTAAGTGTACAACGTTTGTGCGTCACGAGGATACATAAAGCACTTCGAGTCGAAAGTCCTCTCGATAGGTTCAGTGCTAGAGGAATTGGGATGTAAGACCTTCGGATCCGTTCTTGGGGATGTTCTCCATCATTATCCATCGTTAAGTGAACATAAATATATCCAATTCAATACAAAAGCTTCGGTTATCTATACGGAAAAGAAAGCTTTACCATCAAATATGGAAGGCAACAGAATTTTAAAAAAGTAATAACCCTGACCTTTAATGTACTCACAAGTCCCGTGGGAGAATATGGGATCTATACGGAACTTCGCTCAGTATGTGATAAATGATTGAAACATGTATGGGAGGATTAAAAACGCCTTATCAAATGAAAAAAAAAAGTGGAAGATGCAGAATAATGTTATGTGGTGTAACGATGCACTCACCAAGGAGAGGAATCGAGTAAGGACTCATACAATAATCACAATCGGTGAGAAATCCCAGATTTTTGCCAACAAGTTTGTTAATCTGTAGAGTAGCAAAGTCTAAACACAAAAGACAAATAACCCTTCAGTGATTCAGTCAACGGAATTTCTGCTCCAACCTTCAATTATTTTGGGGGGGCTGAAGAAAATTGCATGTGACAGGATTTTAGACCAACACAGTTCACTACCCTTGCAAACCAATAGTCTGTCGTAGGTTTACAGATAGAACACGCGATTCTCGATGTTAATTTTACTGAAAAGGATCAAGAAGATGGTAATCAACAGCAAGAGGCATTAAGACAACAATCCTAAGCTACTGCCGAATTCTCCCTAACAAAAGGGGTCATCTCCAAAGAAAGCTGAAATGGACATTGCAAGCATTGGTCAGGGAGCAAAACACCAGGTGCAAATGGATTGGATTGTGTCATGCCAGAGGTAGCGTTATTTATGTTCTCTTAAAGATAATGTACAACGGATTTTCTTAACCTTTTGCAATTCTTTAGCAATGTTGATCATTCGTAATGTACAGCAAACAAGAAATATAACTGTTTTATTACTGGGTCATAACACTGAGCTACAATTAACAGCTTAGTGCATAAACATATAAAAATATCTATATAAAACTACATATAACTATGGCTCTGTAACATTTACAGAATTGTTAAATGTGCCATAGGACCTGTTATGAATGTGGATAGTATTTTCGGGGTGTTTTCTGTCATATTTACAATAGTTAGTCCTATACCATAGAACGTTATGATAGCTCTCCATCATATTTATGAAGTTCTCTACTTCTGCAGGGTAAACTCGATAGCTCTCCGTAACGTATCTTGGAAAACATTTTGTAATAATACCGTTAAATGACTGATAGGTACTGGACATAACCAAAGTGTACATTATCTTGCAAGCATCTAGCCACTCGAAACACCAACAATAGACGGTAAAACTTGCTTTCTAAAGTTAAAATAAAAGACCATATTTAGATTCAAACAATATCCTGATATTTTAAGTACATTAAAGGAGGTTAAACTGAGAGGTAAATTTTAGTAAGACATGCATAAAACTTATGCATAGAGAAGTATTATTGTCTGAGATATTCTTATTATGTTCGTTACATATAATTTTGGTTCAAAATTACTAAATGCATTTATATATCCTGAAACTGAGCGCTTATATTAAATGATTAGATATTTGAGAAAACAAACAAATTGTGGAGACATTAGTATTTATTTAGAAGCAGAACTGATGAAAAATGAGCAGTGCCCTCATGGGGACTCAAATTTTGGATCTCTGGAATACGCGCTGAGCGTGTTGATCCCTACACCACGAAGGCATGGCAAGAAAGCGGGAGAAATACCTTACAAAATCTTTCAAAAACGTCTGCTAGAAAACCTATGTGGTATGTCGGAAATATTGAGAAGTAACCGGTCAAAAACACACCTTGGAAAGAATCAACGCTGGATAATTTCGTTGTTCGAAAGTCTCAAAAATATTTCCTATATTTCAAATCAAGCAATAAACAACTTCACGAGAAATGGAAGAGGTCAAAGCCTATAAATTTCTGCTCTCTGTTTGCATTCACTCCTAAAAATTCTAGATACTTTCTGATGTTGATACATTTAGCGATATTTTTTTTCAAACGCCGTTTACCTGTTTCCGATTTCTATAAGACTCAAAGTTCGATATCTACAGTATTATGTAGGTAATCTTTGTTTTCTTCGGTACTATTTCTTAATATAAATCATTATAAAAGAATTGGAGACATAAAATAAAATATTTAAAAATTCTTAGAAATAAATCTAAATATTCAAAAATGTTATAAGAATGAAAAAGAAAGTGATAAATCAGCATTTAATTTATTTTAACTGTAAATAATCCATTATTCATACAAAGCAGACCTTAACTTTTGAAAATAAATTAAGCAAAGATATTAAAATATATCACATAGTGTTTAAGAAATATAAAATTTCACATTATGTTATTTTTAGTGAATTTTATACCAATAAATAATTTTATAATTTTACCTTTTCCAGACCCCAAAAATTTCGAATTTTGTTTCCTCTTTCTGTCCAGCATTAAATATACAAGCGTAGCTATAAATGCCCCATTATGCATTCGTAATTGTTTGTGCATAACTACAAATGTAGATTCATGTATCAAATTTAGAATTGATGTAAAATTGAATAAAGTAATATGGGAGTAATAAGATATTTCGTAACCCTAAGAGTACATCATAAGACATAAAGCGTGATCAAACAGAGGAATAACAAAGCAGCAACAGTAATTTCCCCACAAAATACGTTTTGTGTTGAAAATACTTGCACTTTTAAGTTTTTGCTAGCTAGGTTTCAGTTTAGAACACTGCAGAGTCATTAGGATTTTTGATGCTGAGAGACTTGAAAAATGAGAAATGCCCTCGCCGGGAGTTGAGCTCAGACCTCTCGAATACATGTTTAGTGTGCTGACCATTACACCACGAAGGCATGCTAAGAAGGCGGGAGTACCTTATAACATTGAAAAGAAAATGAAGTTTAATTCATAATTTCTTTCTAATTTTCATTTAAGCATAAACATTTTTCTTTTGTGTTGAAGAATTTAAATTTATCATGAAACGGTTTAATATTAAATAATGTTTGTTTGCTAAAAAATGTATTTTTAAACTTTTTTTGTTGTAGATTTGATTTACTGTAGAAATTAAAGGTTTCTTTTCTTCGATTGGAAACCTCATATATACTGCCATTAAATATTAGATTTGTCTAAGAAACTGCATTTATGCTTTTATGCAGTTTGATATTAAAAAAAAATATTCGAATTACATTTCTACATACAGTATTTTATACGTGATGCTAATTAAAAATCATATATCATCACATATAAAAGTTATTTTTCCAAATAATTCTGAGCTTCTCGTATAAATCATTTCATGCACTTTCTGGTACACTATCATAGTCTTGTTGTAGTCATTGCAACAATTCATTTGCTGAAATGTGGATAAAAAAAGACGCTGAAGTAAGGAAAAAACCGAAACTATCTTGTATAACTAACTTGGAGATTTTGATTTCTTAGCAATTTCTTTCTTCAAGTAAAACTTTTTCCCCCAACCTAAAATGATGATCATGGAACATGGACCACTTTTTTTCACAGCAGAGCAATGATCCGATGGTATTACGTCTCTTTATACGAAAAAGTGAAGGTCGTAGCTAATACAATTTAACGGCTGATTACTTAGAGCCCCGTTGTTCAATTACAAGGCGTTTGCTATATCTTTTTTCTTCTACAGTCATCAGAGATTGAGACAAAAATATACTTTGTTTAAGAGTTTTTGTGCTTTCTATGTCTCTAAAGACATGGTTTTCTCGTTTGTTTCCCACTGCTCCACTGCCTTTGTTCTCTGAAGTGAGCTGCAAGAAAAATGCTTCCGGAGTTATTTATTGATTTTTTTCTATTCGTTTTGCGTTCGCTTTACACAAAGAAAAACCAATCGTTAATGTGTCGGTGTTAAAAAGAAGGGACTCGATAGACTAATTACTTCCTCAACATACTACTTTTTTTAACCCCGAATGCTTCTGAGGTTTTCCATTGAGTTCCGAATGTTTCCTCCAGTGTGTTTTAAGGGAGCTTTGAAGTTCACTATTCGTTTCAAAAAAGTCCTCAATTCTTCTTATTTTCTAGTTTAATGAAAAGCAAGATATATCCACCAATATTAAAAAAAATAATCGAATGTCTAGGAGCAGCATTATGAGGACTAGACGTAAAATGTAAAAAAAAATACTGAGAAGTGTAAAAACTACTTCAAGACAGATTAATAAATTTTAAATTACAAGAAAGTATAAAAAAGAAGTTTTTCTTATAAACCAGCAAAAGGAAATGATATAAATTTTATAATTCTAATTTCTTTAACATAAAGTCTAAATTTTCTGGAACATAGGATTACAACTGCAATTTGTAGAAGAAACTGAGGATATAACTTGCAATTCTAATGCATGTGCATAGAATCTCTTTTATTATACAACACTGAGGGCAAAACGAATAGCTGTTACGGGCTGAGAATCCTTGTCCATTTGTTTATAAAGTGTAATGTGTAGAAATTACACTTTTTTTCGTGTTTTAATGTATGTATCTTGAGTTTCGATAACAATAACGATTGAATAGCTTAAAGATACTTTTGAGCCTTTTTTTTTGTTTTCTATTTGAGGATTTCTAGGGATTTGCTAATGTCAAACTCATCCTTTTGCCATTATGTCCATAAAAAGTAGTTTAATATGCATATATTTTTATTATAAATTTTAAACATAAGAAAAAATGCAAAACATTTTATAAAATGCAAACTAAACATTCATACTTACAAAATGCACTTATAACATTTTGGTAGTTTTAAGTAATCTTCGACTATTCTGAGCTAATTAATTCCAGTTTTAATTTCAGAAAATTTTATAGATTTTCCTTCTTTATTTTCCATCTTGTTATGTTGCAATGTGTTGTATTAAAAGAGAAGGAATTATTCAAGGAAAGGCCCAAATGAGTTTCTCTTGAGAAATGATTGCAATGAATTCTTCAGAACTGTGTAATGTGAAAGAAATGTTTGTCTGATTTGTGTCAGCAGTAATGTTTTTTGATAGTAATTGTTGGTTCAAAACGTTTTTAGAATGAATATTTGAATGAAGAAATGTTTCTCTGATTGGTGTCAGCAGTAATGTTTTTTAATAGTAATTGTTGGTTCAAAACGTTTTTAGAATGAATGTTCTCCACGTACAGGTTACTGAATGTTTAAAAGAGGTATTACGAAAACTACAGTAAATGCCATTAAAACATAATTATTTATTTTCTAAATACTTGTATCATTCTAAAATTATAAGCTATTTTTGTCCTTTTGTTAGAGTTTTGTAACTTATATACAACAATTTTCATCTTTGGACTTTAGAGTCATATTTAAAACAACACGTGATATTCGGTTACAGAAGTTCCTCTAAATAGCAATTCTTATGTAAAACATTAAGTAAACGAAGAAATATTTGATGGTATGCCTGAAAATTATTGGAGTCAAAATGGGTCTGAAATGAAATAAAGATAAACAAAGCATAGATTAAGTTAAACTAATCATTTGGTAATGTAGCTGTATAGCTTAGAGTCTTAGTTCAATAAACCGCCTTCAGTTACACTTCTTTAATTTTTTGCATATTCCGGTAATAAACTGAATTATTTTATTATAAAACTTATTTGCGAATTTAAAACGTTTAATAGCATTAATTATAAATGAAATTACTAATAATATGTGTTCAAATATTTTTAGTAATATAGGAGTTACGCAAATTGCTTGCAAGTATATAAAGAATATTTATAGTATATATATATATACAAAAAGATATACGCAGTTTATATATATGTAAGAAAATAAAGAATATGTAAATATAATTAACATAAATATAATATAAATTAGTAGCGTAAATTAATTTCTTTTCTCTATTCTAAAAATAGTAATTTCTCTTTGTACTGCGTCATTTTGAGCCTAATCCATGTCATATCACTCTTACATAATTCTAAATTCATACTCAAATGTCCAATAGTAATTTTACAGCAGTATTAATTATCCAATCAAAATTCGTTGAAAACGAAAACTAACTCAGTCTGAATTAAGATTTTATCGAGAACACAACGCACCACCTTTCCCTTCTTCGCCCTTGCTAGACTGCATTCTGTTGCCTTTTTTATTATTGCAAGTCCATCAAAAATGTAAACATTATGAAATCGACACAAATAATGTCCGAAGTTGTTTGTGGCAGCAACATGTTTATTGAAATAAAATGAAGTTTTGTTATAGGTCCCTATTTATTGTGAATCGGCATTTCAGCATTCTACACCATCAAAATTGTTACTTTTCATTAAGAATTTAACCTTAACATATATATTGCTAAGTCCCCTTTTAATTATATAGATATATAGATATATATACTTGAATTTAAAAGATTAAGTACTTGTCCATGAGTTCTATTTTATATATGAGTCATCCAATTCTATTTGAAACATTAAATCAGACGATTAGAATTTTCGTTTCTGTTATGTTATACATAATTATCTTAATTCAGTACCAGTAACTGAATTATACTTATCTGAATTGTAATGATTATCATAATTCTGTTACCAGTCATAGAAGTTATTAATTTGATTTTATTAGTTGATCCTAAATTTTGCTTTGCTGACAAGTAATTGTTGTCGATTCAATTTTGGCAGTTTTGGTTAACTCTCAATTTAAGTTGCTTGTGTTAATTTTTTCTTTTATCCTTAAGGTTGTTTAGTTAACCATTTAATTTTGTTCTTTAACTCTTAATCTTAACTTGGTTTTTATAATGTTTGTTTAACGCTTAATCTTAACTTGTTTTTTTCTAATGTTTAATTTCTGGTTAGGTTGACTCTTAAGGTCATTTTAAAGTTCTTTCTTGGACACAAGTTGGTGTATAAAGTTTAATAAGTTTGTTAACGCGCCCCTCCTTCTGATAAAGTTTGAATCCATATTTTCTGACACTGGTGATAAAGTCGTTTATGGTGTTGTAGAAACATTCTTAAGAAGCATGAATTTCGCTATGTAATTATTATACTTCAACTGTAGAAACTTTCTTAAAAAACATGAATTTTGCTATGTTATTATTATATTTCAACTGTAGAAACCTTCTTCGGTGTTTAATTTAATTTAGTAATTAAAAGCAAGTTTTTTAATTCCGTTTCACAAATTTTTACATTTGTTTTGGGAATCATGATTTATTAACTTGTTTTCAAAATTCCCTGGAGGTTGGTTCTCCGAATGCTTATCTCTGCAAGACAGTGGTCTGGAAAATTTCCTAACTAAGTGCAAATCTTCACCCTGCTCCAAAGAATTTTTTTTGTATGCAGCTACGCCACGCCGGGGTTTTGACACTGGTGATTTAGAGTCCGTTAGGCTTCCACCATGCTAAAGTGACACCCTGTGATACGCTAGCTGCAGGAATGTGTGATTTCTTTCGTAGATAAGATGGATGACCTTTCAGCGACGATTATAACTCTTGCAGAAATAGGGATTATTTGCCAAAATCCGGCTTACCACACCATGCCCTCGTCTAACTGCCTTGGATTCTCCTCATGGGATTGCTTTGAAACTGGCGGCTTTTGTAACTTCAAGCATCGCCAATTTAGGGTCTGGCGAGAAGAAGAAAAAGAGCCTGCAGCGGTCTTCGAGACGGGGGATTCGGAAGTTTTTCGCCAGACATGAAGCAGTTGCTGTGACCGAGTTTTCGTCCGTCGAAGGCAAAACTGGAGAGAAATGGCCAGCAAAACTGTCGAGGGAAGCCATGGAGAGAGAGAACGCCATGATACAAAAAATATTCATACTAATTTTGGTTTCTTATTGTTTTTACAGATTTTTCTACCACAGTGGGGAGAAAATGTGTTCAAGGAAGCCTGACACTTGTCCATAATTGAAAATTAATCTGTGTGAAAAAGCTACCCCTAATGTATTAACTTATTGTTAAGGTATGTGAATTCGTTTTCTTTATGTTTCTGCAGACTATGTGCCACCACCTAAAAATGTAATATGTTAAACGAATATTGTCGTTGGGTATATTTCCTGTTTATCAAGGCACTGATCCCACTTTAGTCACTAGAGGATTTCTTCTGCACACTACCCCCCAAAAAATGTTGTAGAAATTTATTGTTAAATATGAAATAAATGTTAAAATTAGTCTACTTAATCTTGTTTGTTTCACTCATAATTTAGAACACTGGACCCAATGAATTAAATTAAAACTTGAACGGGATTTGCCAATGCCTTAACACAATTTTTTTCTTTTTTTTTCTTGCAAGTAATATTACACTTGTTGTATTATAGTTATGGTATTTACAACTATATTTTTCGATACTCATTTAACTTACTGATATGTGGTTTTCAATGTTTGTCACACAATTTCTCCCTTTGCAGTATTTTAGTGTTGATATGATTTAAATTTGGTTACACGATCATGGCACTCATGAGTAATGAATCAATGAGGTTAAAAGCTAAAAATACCATAACATTTCATTCTTTAATCTGAACAGTAACACCACTATTTATATATTCTGCCTTTCAGAAAAAAAATTAAACAACTTAGGCTTCAAATATTTTTCCCTTCCGACGCCATAAATAGGCCCTATACTTTTTTCCTCAGACTGGATTTTCAATTAATGAATTATTTTTTTTTATTTCTAATTTATATATATATAGTAATCAGCATTAAATAAAGTAATGATAAAGTGTTATTATAGCTCCTTAAGTTTAATCACATTCCAAATGTCGAAAATCAGTTATATTCTATCAGTTTAAATTTTATTACAAATTTCAGAGGCTTAACTACATAATTTTAGAATTTATTCTTTTAATCTCATTATTAAGCACAATTATAAATTGCACACTTGTGACTGTTCTCTATAGTATCTGTGAGATTTAATGATTCCCGAACCTTTACTTAATTTTAAAAAATTAAGTTAAAGTTACGGATATGTACTTCTTGCATTGTGAAATATAACAAAATTTTCCAGAGGATGGTAGAAATAAGAATCTTTCGTTAGCACACTAGTCGATTTAAGGGTCTATTCTTTCATTTTAGATCCTTTCTTATATAAATAAAAATATTAAGCCTAGGAAAGCTGCAACACTACTTTACTAATGAGAGTTAGCTGAAACTTGAAAGCAGGGACGGAAGAAACTTTATCAAATAAGAGTCTTGAGATAAGTCACAGGTAAGTATTTGACCAGGGATAGCAGCAATTTGATACAAGCTTACTTGTGACCGTCATGTTGCAGAGTGAGCTCAAAGTTTTAAATGTTTCCTGTGTGGGAATATAAATGAGATTCCGCAGTAACCAATTCCAAATCTTGTTTTTAGCCACATTGGCCTAAAGAAAGCATGCAAACGCTTTGGAAGACAGCATAGGATATGTCTGAGCTGTTATGCTTTCATTGTGTTATGTCCGGGAATTTATGTTTCATTCCAAGACGTGCATATGTGAAACTGCAGATAGTGAGTTAGCGGATACGAAGGCATAATTGCATGTTTTGCAGATGAAAATAGTCTACACCAAATTCATATTTATATGTACGAAACCTAGCTGATAACTTTTGCAAAAATATAAACGATGGATTTTTAATTACATTTGCTAATAATAAACGATGTTTCTGGAGAGATATGATTAATACTTTAAGGGAAAGTAAGCTTTTGTGTGTTAACAAAGAAGGAATTTTTTAAGTCACTGTTCTGTTCTGAGAAATAGGAGCAATAAAACTACTTTCCCCAGAATGCATTTAACTTGCCAAAAAATTAAAATTTAACTAGCAAACAAATTTGTAATTGTAATAACAATTTAATGCAGCGTATAGTTTTAGAAGACAAGCCATCCACGGAGATGAACTGTGGATTTAATGAGCGAAATGTTTATCATTTAGAAAGCAATGTTAGCATTGCTATTAGGTAGTGGCGTGTTATTTAGCAATTTATAGATTAACTGCACAATGTTACGTACTTCAACATTTGAACTACTGAATCTCTCTAAGTATTTGTAGCTAATTCCAGCAGAAGGCCCCGTTTCACTAAAATTTTTAGTTTTAACTCTTCTCTTAGTTACTTAAGTTAGACATCTATTCGTTTATGGTTATGATAATTTGGAATTCGGTTCATGTAACGTTAAACAAATGTAGTTAATTAAGTTTAATTTTTCAACATATTTATAATAATTTTATTATATTGCATTATTTAGATTAATTGATAATTTATGCTATTAAAATATACTAATTCTTCAGTCTTGTATATGGTATAATAAACAGAGTGCCTACTTAAGTTTGGTACCAGTCATTTAAATACCGGTTGGTTGCAGTGATAGTCATAAATGCGGTGTCTACGTAGAGTAAAGTAGCTTTATGCTATTAAAGGAAACCACTTATAGCAGCACATAATGGAAAATAAGGGAGTTAGCGTTTATATCTCGAAAACGTACAAGATAGAAGAGCAAAGTGAGTGACAAAGTTGTAGGGCATGAGCGATCTAGTACGATAAGACACTTCGTAGATATGAATGTTAAAAACAGAATGTTTTAAACGGACATTTGTTTGTTCATGATTTCTTATACTGTGACGTGAAGAAATGTTAAAAAAAGAACCAACTATCTATCACAAGATACCTTTATTTTCGATGTTCAAACTTCTCTCCGTCATCTAAAATGCACACCTAAGCTCTAGTTAGAACTTCACGTTGCACGCGTTGTAGCATAAGTTTGCACAGGTGTCACGTTTGCGCAAGCATCTGATACACGTTGATGAAGGTTCTGCAAGGTTTATGGAGGAGCTCATACACTTGCTGAATGAAGTATCTCCGCAGAATAATATACAGAAAGAAAGCTGATTGGAGTCAGATATGACGAATGTGGGGGCGATTGTTCTTTCTCAGAATTCTTCATCAGGAAATTCTTCACTGTAGTGTCTTGTGCGCAGGCGTGCCATCATGGCAACCCATCCATTCCGGAGATGAAGCAATGGCGGGTTTTCAAATGATTGGATATTACTCATTGCAGAATATGTAAATATTGTGCTTCCGTTAACATAACCTGGGACAATACTGGGCCGATTAACCTGTTATTGTAAATTCCGTACCGAACATTAATGAAACCCGTATTTGATGTCGAATGTCGGCAGAATATTAGATAATTTCGGTACACGGTAACAGGTGTTCTGCCCATTCTACATTTCATTCCGCAAAAAGTATGCCTCATGCGTCCACATTATATGTAACAAGAATGTTGGTTGGATCTCAGTCTGGCTCATGACGAAGTTGCACCTGGCGAAACTTCTCATGGCGGATCTCAGTCTGGCTCATGACGAAGTTGCACCGGGCGAAACTTCTCATGGCATGCCCATTCAATTATCCCTGATGAGTTGTTGGTCGGTAGGGATGAGCACATACTTTTATTTGGGATTTTTTGAACGCTACTACTGTTTTTACTTATCTCTCTTGTGCTGTTATTCGGATATGTGAGGGTGTATGATAATGTATCTTTCATTGTACTTTCCGTCTTATACTAGTTCGAACTCGGCTAGTCACGCAGTTTGTCTCCCTTAAACGTTTCCGAAACTTTAGGATGGTTCTGTGGGAGGGATAACAGGCTGCCAGAAAAGTTACCTATACAACTGTGCTGCTGATCGTTCCTTACCCCCACATTCATTGTAAAGTAGAGCCATCTCCTAAAAATAATTTTTTGAAAATTGCTCAATGACCATGAGTTTCAACCTAGAGTTCTGAGAACATATACCTTTTATAGCTATCTCAGTTGAACAGATATGGTACTTCGTACTTCATTTCTATAATGCACTAATATCATAAACCAAGCTTAAGTTGCCTTTTGTTTATGCATTTTACGACAAGATTGTGCCCGATCTGTGTATTGTCTAATATATTTGTAAAGGCAATTAGTAGAAGGAGGCACCTCAAAGACCACAGTCCTCTCGACTGTGAATTACAAGTAATACCACTATGCCGCAATGCGGGCTCGTTTTTCGTCCGAAAGAAAAATCTTTTCTCTTTTCGTTTAAGTTTCATGAAGTCACAATTTCGGAAAATGGCAAGGAAAGAAATATGAGTTTTCCGCGTTCTGTTTTTAGCATTCATATCCAGAATACGTCTTTTCGTACTAAATCAAAGATGCTCTACAACTCCGTTTTCTTCTTATCTTGTACCGTTGTCGAGATAAGAAAACTAACGCCACTGTTTTCTACCAGGTGGCGCTGTAAATGGTCTCATCTACTAGTGCACAGCCACTTTGCTGTACCTAGACAGCACCTTTACGATTATTGCTGCAACTACTCCGGCAGTTAAATGGATGGTACTGGACTTTAGTGGGCACCCTGTGTAAATCAGTTTTTGAATTTTCAAAATATTATGTTTGTCTTTATCAAATAAATTTTAATTTATTATAACTGAATTATTTACAACGAAAAATCAGGAGAAAAGCAGTGTGCTGTGAATTTTACGGATTACATAATTAAAGCAAATCGAAACTTTGTACAAGTGAAATCTTTAAGAATGTTTTATACTCATACTTTTGAAATTGAAGCAAATTTTCGTTGGAGTTCGGAGGGCTATATTTTTGATTGTCGGCTTTATAAATGGCTGTTATAAAGCAAATTTAACGACAGATACGGTAAGAAAATGAAAGTGTTTTATTCTGATCACGATTTGGCATTTCATGCGACATTTTATGGCTTTTGACGTAAAACTTTTATGATTCTTAAGTTTAAATATTTATGAAAGTGATTCCCTTTGGAAGAAAAAATGATAAATAACATATAAGAAATAAATGAGTTTATACGTTGGTTTTCTTTTCCTCAATGCTTGCAATTATAGACAAAGATTTTAGTTGTTAGCAGCGTTAAAAATTATTTCTGAAAATTATACATTAGCTTTCATACTTAGTCGAAATTATATGTGTAGGAGACAAAGTTATTTCACATTGTGGAAGTAATTAATTTTAAAACATTTCTTTAGCCAATAGGAGGCCTTGCAATGCAACATAAATTAGACGAAGAGAATTAGATACAGTCATAATTTCCTTTTGAGAACCTAACTTGAAAAGGGTAAAAAAGGTAAAAAACATCTGAAACAGTAATATTTAATGCATTTGATAATTTTATAACATTAAGCATTGAATAATATATGAATTTTAGAAAGACGCACTAATTTACAACGTTTTATTTCTCTTTACTATCAGACGAATGAGAAATGGTACTTCTTAAAAATTCTAAATATCAATTATTGGAAAAGCAACTTTTACGAACTATTTAGGTAACACTTAAAATTCAGTCAATAATATATTGTTAAAAACGACTGAACTGAATTTCAAGCACTTTTAAGTAGCGGTTGGTTCACATGTATGATTTCTTAATCCGTTGTTTAAAAGTAATGATATATTAAATTAAATTAAATTGTATAATACCAAAGTAATGTTTATTAATCACATTTTAACCACCTTAAGTTATAATTTTAAAATTATTTAACGCTGATTAATGATTTTATTTTTTGCACAGTTCGTTTGTTCCCTTTGCTTAAAACTTCCATAATAAAGAACAAAGGTATTTCTTTTGTAAAATAAATAAGATATTGAAAGAAAGATCTCATTGGTTGGGTGTTTCCTAATTCATTTTTCTTCTTAAAAATAGGAACATTTATTATGTGAAGCAGAATATCGCAAATAGGCAGTTAATAATTAAATTACGCAGGCTTTTCACTCCAAATTTTCTCTTTAGCAAATTATTTGTAAGAATATTTATGGGGATGAGCAAAGAAAATGAATAAATTAAGAAATGCTAAAGCACGAAGAGAAGTCAGAATGAGTTATCGTTTCCATAAAGAACGCCAAGAGATAGAAAATAACTGAAAAAGAGAAAATAAATTAAATGCGAAAAATCTTTCATTACCTATAATTGATGTCATAAATGAAAACAAAGAAATTAGTCTTTAGAAATTTAAAGGTGCCTCTTCCTTTGCAAAGTGGATGGGAATGGGAAACAAACAAATCATTCTTAATAACTGAGATATTTAAAAGTGTTTTGTGAAGTGGTCGGCAATAATATTAAGTGGCAAACGTAAAAGAATTTGAATCTTCTAGTTGTTTTAAAATACAAATCACGATTATTGCAACACTAAAGGGTACTTAAATTATCTTCTTTATATATACGTAGAACACTTCGTGACGCAAATGAATAAAAGTTTTAGAAACAATTCCTGTTAATATTATCTGCATGAAAAAGTATTTGTAAATATCCATCGGATACAACTGAAAGTTTTCTCATCTTCATCTTTATTATGCTCCACCTTTGTGATCTCATACGTAAGAATCCCATAAATTATACAAAATACTGCGATTTTCTTTATATTTTAATCTATTAATATTACTCAAATTTATAGCTTAAAGAAAGCTTAGGTGCGTGGTGACACGTTTCACAGGCTCCTGGGAGTAAGCCGTATCCTGAATAGAGAAAGTCGTAATTAAGCATAGCATATCTATAGCATAACGTGATATCTTATGGAAATGCTCATTTTGTCATGCAACTAACTCTTGTATGAATTGTATGAATTGTGGTTATGTTCGGCTGGCATGCCGCCAACTGACGTCACACTGTTTCTTAACAGCTGCCGCGCCACCAGCTGACACCACATTGCCTTTAGTACCTACAGTTTCGTGAAGTTTGAGTTATCATCTAGTCGCTACTAAATTTTTATGAAATAGTTGTGTTAAAAAAGTTAATTGTTTCAGCAACGTGTAGGAACTAACACCGAGTCCCATCCACCATCCACTACAATATAGAGTAAATAAATATTTAAAACGTTTTTCTAAATGTGAGAAGATAAAGTTTAACTCTCAAGAACACACGTCACAATCTATTAATTCTTTAAATTCACCAGTTTGTCAGGACTGAGTGTTCTGTGCATGTGCTTGGCAAACATTTTGAAGTAACTCCTTAAAGTCTTAAAGTCCTGATCTGGAACAGGGAGCTGAAATCAGCTATGTTCTAGTGTAGATACTGTGCTGAAGAATAACTGCACTTGAAAGGGATTTAAAATCCTCTTTTATTAAATCAATGTTATTTACACACTTCCCAACTCGGGAGGTATACAGAAAGTAAAAGACCACACTTGGGCCTAACTTAACAATCAGATAAATTTATACTAAAACTAAATAGAAATTTAATTAAACTTTGCTCACAGAGCTAAATCGCGGAGTTGGCCTCTAACTAAATGGTGCGTAGCAAGAAATACTAATACTAGTGCACTTCAATTTATCTCAATAAGCAATCACGTAGTAAGCACTATGGCTTAGAAATTATCTGCTAGCTGGTCAGGCGAACGTCGAACAGAATGACCGTGATCCGAGACTAAAAGCTCTCTCACACTAAGAGGTTTCTACCTCTGGTTTAAATAGTACTTGGCTCTACTTCAAATTAGCATAAGGTGAAAACGCGCGCTTCTTCTGACGGGAAGTTGAAACTGAGAAGAGATAGAAAGATTTAAATTAAAATAAAACTTTGTTAGTTTAACTAAAACCTTACAAGTTTAATATGAAGTTTTGTACTTCTTATACGAATTATGGTCTTCTCACTTTTAATAGAAGTCTTAACTTCTAGATCACAGCCGAAAGGTAAAATTAACTGAAAGTTTCATTAACGCTATCACTTTTAAAATAACTACAAATTTTAAACTCAGATACATAAATAAAACTCATAAAATAATACTCATAAAATAACTCATAAAACTCATAAAATAAAACTCAGATTTTCGAAACTCAGATACATAAATTATTATGTTAAGCAAACTAACTTCCAGTTATCAATACAACAGTTTTGATAAAAATAGTGACAACACTTGTAACTTGGCTGAAGCTGATCGGACACTAGTCCTGCACGCTGACAAACATAACAACCCACTCAACATTCGCAGTTAAAACTCAACGTAATTTTTATTCTGGTGGCAAGTAGGTGAAGGAGTAGGAGGTACAGAAAAGAATTAACGTAAAAATAGCGCGTTTTTAAAATCAATCTTACGTATACATAAACACTCGTACTCGCTTTAAATTTGCAAACTCCATTAGTGTTTTCCCCTAATGGAAATAATAAAAATAATAAAAAATAAGTTAAGTATTAAATATATAATTATTTTTTTAACTGTATCTGTCACAAAATTAATGTACGAAATGCATCCTGTCCGTCATGACACAACGTTCATATTTAAATATGATTTAATGTGAAACCCACAAGTAATACGCATTTCCCCATAGTAAAACGTTTGCTTTTCATGCAGGGATATGACACCAGCCACAACCACATGCATGGAAGTACTCCTGTCAGTTTAGAAATGAAAGCTACCAATAATTACCTACATCCGACTTTTTGCTGCGAAATGGAAATCAGGTATCATCAATAAGGCTGCCTGAAATCAGATGTAATTTGAAAATATTGCATTAGAGCACATTCAATTATAGGAAAACACATGTGAAAAAATAGGCATAGAATATGATTATTATCACAAAAAAAAGCTATTAGTCTTGAAATGGGATTTTACATTGGATCACTATAAACGGCTTATTGCTTTCGAATTGCTATCACGAAATAATATCGTCTTGTTTTATTTTTTTTGAATTAAATAATGAAGGAACGGAAAAATTCAAAACCAAGCAAAATATGTCAAATATTTTTATCAGAAAAATATGTAAATAATTATTGGCTGAAACCTTATGTAAGTATCTGCGTCATGAATCCTATACAATAATTATGTGAAATAGATTAAATTTAAAATAGGAAATTAACTGCCCAATTTAATACCGAAATTAAAATGAACAGTTCTAGTTAAAGACTGTTATAAAGTGAAAATAATGATTTACCTTGCATAATATGTAAAAAGAAATTATATTATCATGAATAGCATTATGTCATATAATTTTTAAATAGAATTCATGGGGCAGATACTGATATAACAGAATAATTTTATTAATTAAATATTAACCATTCAGAATAAAGATACACTGATACCAAATCATTCTGAACTGGGCCATCACCTTAGGGATGTCAAATTCGTTTATTCTTCTCTGGCTAGCTAGATGTTGTGGATGCTTTTCTTTCTTAAGATCTTAAAAATGTAAAAGTTTTTCAGGAACAAGTGATGCATCAGATGTGCTCATCAAGAACTTCTAAATCATTACATGAAACTTCAATCAGCAAATAGTTTTATGTAAAAATATAACATTAGCAATAATGTTTGTTTACGTAGTATGTTCTATATTAAATATAACATTAATATAGAACATACTACGTGAGCAAACGTTTGGACAAATAAGAGGTAAAAAATTATGAATGAAGCAAAGAAAACGTAAAATTAAGAAGAATGTTACCGAGAAGTTGATTTGGAATAATATGAGGGGGAGTTGATTGCTCTAGTCAATATTGGTAAACTACTGAAAATCTCAGGACACTTGCAGAAATTTAAATTCAATAAATTTCGTTAAAAGTTTTTTAACTCTATGTTCTTACATAATAAAATCTAATTTTTCATAAACTGATTTTATATAAATGGAAAATAATAATAAAAATTAAATAAATAAAATATACCACTCTTTCGTTGCACATTTTTGCGTCAAATACTTCTGCTTTCAAAAAAGACGGATTTTGATCAGTATTTATTATTTTTATTTCCTTTATCACTAAATATGCACATTTAAATAGAATGTAAAAAACGTATGCTGGAATTTAGGTTTTATTGAAAAAAATACATCAATCAATGCCCGTTTTTCGCATATTCATTTTTATTGTCGTGTAATTATTTCCCATGTGTAGTTTGTACTTACGTTTCACACGGTTAAATTTTTGCATCGTGTTCTTCTAAGGCAAATCAAGCAGAACCTTCCTCCATAAAAATGTTTACATTACCTCCAAGAGAAAAGATATCTATCCTTACTGTATTCCACAATTAATTTCATGTTCTCAACCTTTCCAATCCAGGTTTTTCTTTTAAACGTTTTAAAAAGAAATTTAGTTTTTTTTTTCACTTAAGCATTTGTTGTAGTTATTAACATCTAGCAAGTATATACTATATGGCATTAATAGCCACATTTACTTTACGAAAGGTTTCGACATCCAAAAAATCTTATTACTATATCGAGCATACTACCATTATTCTAGGCATAATTAGCTTGTGTTTTAGAAGATGTTTCATGAGCAACATTTTTTCGGTAAAACTAATTATTATTTGTTGTGAATGGATTTTAAGCAGGGCTTAGGAAACTCTCACCGAGGAAACCAGTAGTCGAATGGAAAATACTGATAAATAATAATAATTTTATCCTGACTCTTAAAAAGGCAGAAGGTGTGCAATATTAGATTACTTAGATTATTTTATTAAAGCAAAGCATAAGAGATCTATCAATGAAGCGGGAGGAATGCCTTCATGGGAAAACTTTTTAAAGAAATCTGACATATATTCTCATAATGGTGAGGTTTCTCGCGTCTTTCCCAATGTGCAACTAACCTTAGAGCCAAATATTCTGTAAACTCGCCATGGAGGCCAGTCATTTCTTAGGTAGATAAACCTGGTTTGTTTTGTCCTATTGGATTAAATAAAACTTTATATTAGTTAAATATAAACTTACAGGAATTTGACAGCCATTGCTGACCATATAAACTTAACTTAAGTTTTATTTACTGTATGTACTGATCACTAAATATATGATTTTAACTAAATATATCCTTTTTTCAATAAAGCAACTGGAAATTTTTGGTATCTATATTTTACATTTGAATTGGACCTTTATCACATAATAAGGTTTCTTTTTTAGGCCAGATACTTCTTGTATATCCAGTTTTCATGAATATTTTATTTCTATTGCTCTATTTTTTATATACCTTTATAGTTTCGACCCTTGAGAGTGCTTCATTTTTATTATACATAAATTTATCGTTATAGAATAATAACTATTGCTCCCAGTTTAAAAAGAATATCCATTTAAATGTTAGTACTTAGTTTACTCATAACGTCTAGTGTTCATTCATTTCAAATATATTATTCTCAAAAGCTTTCGAAATGCTCCAGAAATTCAAAGCTTTGACGTATCTAACATCATTTGAAATTTTAACGCGGATGAGAATGCAACGAATCTATATGCAGTTAATTCCATTGTATTTAAATGCTTAGAATGCATTGCAGCGACATGAGGCAAATTACTCCGAAATGCTTCAGACATGCAATCGAGATGTTGCAATGCCAGGAGATACATCAAAGGCGTGTAGTATGACCTTTCCTGTCTAGAAATCATTTCTTCATTAATTCCTTATAAGCAATTTAGCTTCTCGCAGTATGTTCTCACAAGTATTGTCATGTAACGGTATTGTGGCTCAGCTTCAAAGTGGTGCAATTCAAAACTTTATAATTGAGCCGCGTCAGTGGTAAGGTAGCAGTCACCCAGGAGGAATGGTGTATCATTCTTTAGAGAAAGCTGGGATATCCTAAATTTACATTGCAAAATTCGTTTTATTATTTCGCACAATGTAAGAATACGTTATTGGGGGTTAATATATATAGTAAATTGCAATTTTGTTAAGATGTGTACGCCTCACGCTTTTGAAACATTTTTGGAGCATAAAAAATATGCATATTTTATGAACAATATTTTAAAAGTTGTATTTTATGTAGAATTTATAATTAATCTCTTATGGATTTAATATTTTTGAGTTGCGTCTATTTTGCTCAAGAAATATCTAACGAATATGAAGTTGCGCTTTTAACATGTAACTTTTACTTGATACTTTTAATTACAATTAATATAGACTATTGGCAAGAGGGTCTGTTTGAACACTTAGCGAGTACAAGACCACAATTAATGTACACTGAAATATCTAAGTATTTTAGACTACTTTGGCTTTATTTTATTCTTATAGTAAGAATTTTTAAATAATATTTAGATTATTTCTAGGCATATCAGCGGCCGAGAAGTAAGTCTCTAAGCACTGGTAGTTCCGATCTGGGTTCGATTCCAAGTGAGTGGGCTGGTTGCATTGGTGTTTTCCTGATTTTCCACTTGTGTACACGTGTATAGAGCCAATTTCCCTTAGAAAGTTCGCCACGAAGGCATCCCTTTCCTCAGGCAGACAGTCGTCCCAGATAGCTTAGGCAAATAGCTTTGACGTAATTAAATAAACCAAATCAATCTAGATTATATATAATGAAATTTAAAATATATTTTTGCATTAAAATATTACTTTGATGCATAAAAATGCTGATGCTTTTAAGCGTGTAAAAATAGAATTGCATAATATGTAGGGACATAAGTTTATTTCGAAGCAGGAGACGTGAAATATGAGCAATGCCTTCGCCGGGACTCCAACCACGAGCATCTCGAATACCCGTCGAATGGGCTGACCACTGCACCACGAAGTCATGCAAAGAAGACGGGAGAAATACGTCATATACTCCCCCTTTAAAAGGGCGACTGGGGATTAGGAGACCCAGTCGCCAAATCATGGTGGTGGAGAATCATCTCCAGCACCTTTTAGTTCGAGAGGCATTGTATTGAAACCAGGAGAGGTGACAAATGCGCATTGCCCTCCCCGGGAATCAGGCCACGGACCTATCGAATACGCGCCGAGTGTGCTGACCACTTTTTTTTAGTTCGGGCGCCAATTAAGAGACATTAGGCGATTTCGAAGCAGGAGACTTGAAAAATGAGCAATGTCTTCGCAGGGACTCGAACCACGGACCTCTTTAATACACGTCGAGTGCGCTGATTGCTTCACCACGAAGGCATGCGAAGTAGTGGGGAGAATTACCTTATAAATGAAGTTAAATAATCCATTAGCTTCAATTATCGTTATTCTTCCACATCTTTCGCTAATAATGGTAAATTGTTTTTATCTCTCCCTTAATTTTTTTCTTGAAAGAAGTACATATTATTTAAAAAATAACCATATTTTAATGTAAATCCATTTTAGCATATAAAAAATACATTTCAATTTTTGCTTAAAGCTACTCATATTATGTAAGTCAGCATTTTATAGTTCCAAACAAAAATATATGCTTACCGCCAGTAGAATCCTAGTGATATAATTTTTAGCTTTTGGTTCATATTTTAGGAAAAAAAACTATAATCTGTACTGTGAAAAATCACACGGTGTGGTTTCAAATATGTAAAAATGTTTAGCGAATTTAGTTATGAAATAATTACTGATCATTTTAATGTTATTCAATTTCATGCTGAATTGTGTCATAAATTAGGGATTTTTTTCCCTTTATAATTAGCTTCGGAGTACTTTTTCTGAATGTTTAAAAATTTGAAAAGGAAGAAAATTTTCCTTTTTAAATTATTATGAGCAAGCGATTTCTTAATCTATCACTGAACCAATTAGTTACTATCTTCTGCGTAATTAGGAGAAAAAAGTACCAAATGAAACAGAGCTTAACGTTGTAAGCACGTAGTCTGACATAATCATGATTGTAAAGCTCATACTATTGTATTAACTTCTGGTAATAAACCTACATGTTAAGTACTTACTTTGAGTTTATATCTAGCTAGATAGTGCCCATAAAAATTAGAAGGGATGGAGGCGGGAAGAAACAAGGAATGGCATTTTAGGAACACGATTAAAAAAATGCTGCTGTAAAATTTTGTGTTAAGTAGCATTATTATGTATATGCTCTTTGTTTAAATTACATCTCTGTATTCTCGAAACTTCTTAAGGAAAGATGAAGCAAATATTTCTCTCGATTTCTTTGTCACCAGTGTATTCATTGCACTAGCAGTCGCTTTAGACGATATGCTACTTGTGCAGCATAACGTATCCCAGTGCCGTTAGATTCTGACTGAAATTTCCTCCTAGATAGAGAGACCTTTGTGACCTTTGTGGCATAGGAAAACATACAGTGCATCGAGAAAAATGCATTCTTGAGAGTTTTAGGTAACGAAAAAGAGAAAAGGAAATCTTTCGAAATGGCCAGTCCATAATTTGAGCACCGATGGCTTAAAAAATCCCAAGTACTTACCCTGAACCAATTAATCAAAACCCGTCATTACTAATATTAGTAGCCAGATGCATTTCTGCCACTGTCAGGCACTCGTAGTTACAATACCAGAGCTTTATCCTACTTATTTTTTTAATTTAGAATATTTATATATATTACCATGAAACTTATTTATATATATTACTATGATATAAACTCAATTTCCAAGATAAGAAATTTCTCTGTTTATTTCAAGTTCTGTATTTAAACTAATTCTCAAATTTTGGTTCACTTTGTCCTCCATTCATAATTGTTGCTCCAGGTTTCATAATTATTACAACAAATTGTTTGAATGATAAGTTCAAGTTTAAAACTAAATTAAGATACGCGATTTTTTGTCCCATTATTTCCTTTGCGCATGGAGCACTTAATATCTCTCAGGTTTCTTAGAGACGCTGAAGGACTTTGTAATGCACGTGAAAATTTCCAGTCTTCCTCTATATGTACAGTAAATGAACAGAAAATAGAAGAATCAGGAAGGATTTGATGAAGCAACCAAAAAATATACTAATTTCGATCGAAAGAAGTAAGGAACTCAAAGATCGAAAACTGGTGCATGCTCTCGACCAGCATAGTACCTGTTAGGTCGTGTTTGTGCTTGACGATGAATTATTCGCTGCATCAGTATTCCGAACAGACATTTCTCGAGCAGTGGTAAAGAAAATTTCGTAGATGTGATATACACAGCGAGAAGTGGCGTCAAGCCACAATTTCACCACGGTTGCACAGGCATAGACCCACTGCAATAAACGCTGTTCCACAGGACGGATCCGAGAATCTTCCACTTATCATCCCCTACCATGAAACTTCTTCAGAGGACTCTTGATTTCCCAATATATTTTAAGTAGACCATTCGCACAGGAGTCATAAAATTAAAAACACCTATATCTTCTCTTGGATTTACACCTTGGCTGAAATATGTGGCAGTCAGCATCGCTAACATTAGCGGTGGCAGATTTTGAGGCCAGAATGCAATATTTTTGGCAAACAAGATGTCTCTGTGAAGCTTTTTGAACGAAACCATGCATCTGAGACCCACAGTTCTAGCGACCGTATTGCTATTTGGGCAGTCCTTGTATAGATGAGCCCTTCACTGAAAGGATTTCTGTATAGATTTTATCAAACGTATAGTACTATTTATCGTGTCACATATCTGTACTCACTTTACCGATGTTAACAGCGAGCAACATTACTTTCATAAAAGGAATATTAATAAATACATGTTTTCATAATATAATTCAATTCGTTTCTTCAGTTTAACTAATTTTCAATTTCAGTGAACATTTGTACAACATTATTTAGGCTGTTCGACACAGGGTGCCCCATTCGCCCCCGCCCTCTGTTCCTCAGCTTTTTTTATACTTTTACATCTGCATTCAGCTGCCCTCTTGACATTGTGGTAGGCTTAAATGTTGTCTAAATGAAAGTCCTCTCAAAGTGCTAGGGGAACGAATGAGAAATGAGAAGTCCTTTGATCCGCCTCATTATTAAAATAAAGATTCGTACTATTATACAGACTGTTTCCAAAGCCTAAACCAAAGGCAGATGAAACTCTTGCTTATTCGCCTCGATAAAATTTTTGGAATTTATGTTTCTGACACGCTAAGTGTTCCGAATATAGTATATAAAATCTTCCAATTATGAACTATACTAAGTTTACTGTTTTAAGCTATGTTAATTGTTTTTGTTTCTACCTCTCTTACTTTATAACTGGAGCACTTGCTTTTTAATATTTTGTTTTAGCCATCTTGTTAACTTTCATTTATGCTGCCAATAAAAGGAAAAAGTGGTTAATATTCTTTCTTCAATGTTATACCCTTCTCATTTGTTTTTTTAAAATGTCAGAAATGTTAAACTAACGGAGATTTTCAACTTTGTTTGACTTACTTCTTGTAATCAAAGTTTAATATTCAAATGAATAAATGATCAAAAGCACTGATTTCAGAGACATATTCTTATTTGAAATATGTCTAGAATTTAAAAATCAATAAAAAGGAAATGAGTTTCACACTCTGGAATTTTACACTGCTTCGCACTTTAAGAATTGCTTTGAGGTAGCTAATTTGCTTTGATTATTTTGAACATCACGTGTTTTATACATCGCTTTACCTTTTAATTCTCTATTCTCGAATATTGCACTTCAGACAATATTATTCAATGTCAGTGCAAAAGGTCTACCCATTTTTTAAAATGCAAATTACTAGTTAATTTGAGTTCGTACATAACATCATGATGACTGGAGGTTTTGGCTAATTTACGTGTAACCAAATAATAAAAGTATATCAAACAGATTGTGCGAGTTTGATACAAATAGTTCTACAGCCCTAGAAAACAATTGTTCATGTGTACGAAAAGCCAATATATTCTTCCAGTATGCAAGGATTTGACGTTAACAGATACCGTCGCTTGTTTTTGAAATGTAGAGACGGCGGCAGAAGCATTCGTTTGGTGGGATATGAAAAGTATAATCCACTGGGAGTTATGTCCACGAAAGCAAACGAATAAAGCTGGCATGTAGTGCCACATGTTGGGAGATTAATGTTGACTGGCATGTAATGAAAACAGTTGAAACGAATGAGGCAAACATGATACGTAAGTGGCCACCATTTGCTAATCGCAAAGCCCTTGTTTTTCAACGTGATAACGCCAGACCTCATGCTACTTTATCACATTGAAATATAAAGGCCTGCGGACTTTGTTTGGGACGTTTTACCACATACAGCATATTTCCCCGTCTTTTCTCCTTCGGAGAGCAGTGTTTTCGATTATTATAGAATTCCTTTTATTCGTTGATGATTAAGATCTGAAGACACCATTACAATTTTTTTTTCAACTAAGCTAGAAGGATTTCATCAACAAGAGATTAATTTACTGCGCAGCTGATGGCAAGAAGTCGTAACAGCAATTACGTAAATACATGGACACTCTACTTTTCCTATACGTTTTTATTTTCTTCCTAAAAACCGGTTCAATTTTGGCAAGGAAATAATATGAATGTATTTACGCATTCTGTATGGTATACGAGTGACGTACTACTTCAGAATATATTACCAACTTCATTTCTATTTTTTCCAGTTCGTCATGTTTTAATAAATCGCATTTGATTACTAATTAAATTCTGTAATATAAGCTAAAACAGAAGCGATTCGTTCAGCGTTTTAAGCTGAATTTCAGAAAAGCATTCAGAATTTCATTAAAGCTGATTATTTTTTTTCTTCCGTCTAACAATTTTTAGGAGTCTTTGTTTAAATGATTCTAATTTGGGCAGTATCCCAATTTGAAAACAATGTTTTCTAATTGAATCCACCACTTGTGTTCCAATTTCGGTCGCAATTTAATTTTTCAGAATAGCGTGAAGACTCAAATTACTGTTTTCCTTAAATTATATACTCAATGAAAGAGTTAAAAAAATAATAAATAAAGCAAATGAGTTAAAGATGGGCATTTACTTTTTTTTTAAATAATGAAGAATTTTATTTCAAAGCAATTTTCCAAATGAAAATGCGCTCTTAAAGTTTAATGTAAATAGGTTTAAATTTTAATAATATATTATGATTTTGTGTACCGCAGAAAATTTCAACTTACTAGAGCTTTTTATTAAAATGTAGTTTTAACACATGAAAGCAAGAGTGGGAATAATGTGCCAGTTTTACACAGAGAAAATCCGGCCTGTAGTACTAAGAATGATAACATTTTAAAATGGCCGTAAAGGAAGCATAAAACTATTAGATATTTTTACAAAATTATAGAAACGAAATTGTATACTTTATAATAAACTATAAAACGGGAAATATAAAGAATATTACAGGTTTTACAAAATATTTACCGATACAGTAATACAAAAAATGCGGCTTGCAATAATACATGTTCAAAGTAAGAGATGAAAAATATAAAAAATTTGTATTCCTCAGAAAATGTCGACATTTCATAAGTTAAAAACAATATAAAAAATTACAACGTGGGACATAAAGTTGAAGTTCTTCTTTTGCATCGAATTTTCATAGCATACAATAGCTAATTGAAGTGATATCATTCAGATAAAGTTATTTAAACTGTAAATGTCTTGCCACTGTCTTGAATATGCTATTACTAGTAACATGTTATTTTTCAAAACGTACATACTACATTCAGCTTCCTATCTGCACTACATTTGTTTTCCTATAATGATACGTTAAATAGTGCTATTTTTGTACTATTCCTACCTCAAAATCTGCTGTTGTTTTATCAGAATACATACATTAAGAATTCAGTAATTTTATCAATACATGCAGTGCGACATACATAGAAATTTCAGAAATCTCTATAAATAAATTAAATTTTGCAAAAAATTACTTAATATTTAGAAAATCAAAATTTTTAAAAACTTTGTAAGTATTTATATCTTAAGTAAATCCTTGGCATGTATACTGTCCATGAATATTTTAATGACTACTTTTTATCATAATTAGCTACTTTACAGAGCAGCATAGAAACCTACCAGCCTCAGCTGTTGTAAACAATGATGTCCTCTAACTGCATAACATTTTTTCCATAATTCGATTCCGCGATTCAAATTATGCCTAGATATTTAATTTTATAATTTAGGGTGGGAAATTTACAGAGAAATTAAAAAATTTATCTTTGCGCACTTTGTTCAGTTTACGACAAGAAAAAAAAAAATCTGAAATGTTTCAGATTTTAAATTACGTCCAAAGGGACGTTTATTTAACATTTTGTGTGTTACCTATATTTGTTAAATACCATGTTCTTCGCACTTAAATCATAAAATTCAGTTCAACAGCAATATCGCAAAATAATTTTAAATTGAGCATATCTTTAGAAATTTCGGTACACGCTCTCACGCGTTGGAGATAAAAATGTTTTTCTGTACAACGTTGGTATTGCTGGCTTTGAAATCTTTGAGTTTGTTAATGAAAAATTCGTTAAAGTTTTAGAGAATATTGTTACGAATTTCACATTTATTTGGCTATTTATTTAGAACCGAAATTAGAATTCCTTTTTATTTTCCCGTGCAACGCACGCAGACGATTTTTGAAGAGAAAGCTACGTCAAAAAAAAAACAAAAAAAACATGCATACATTTATGCAGATTTTTCATTTTTTAAAATTTAATGCAGAGCGATAACATTTAGTGGCAACAATTTGAAAAGTGATACGCCGTTTTTGTGTTTCCGACGCAAAATCGCAAAACGAAAGTAATAGTCCTTCGGGACTAAATCCCTTTGGACGAATAATTTACACTCATGTCCAAAAATTAAGGATAATTCGGAGTCACGCGGAAATCGAACTCTAAAATAAATATATCACCTGTAAAATCACTACACACTTGTTCAAGAATCATATGCAAATTTCAGGAAGTAACCAGATGACACCGATGGTACATCACAATGACGAGAGTGTAAGAGAGTGATTGATATATAAGGAATACAGGCAAAGAAGTAAAATTGTTCGCAGGCGCTTTATAAGCATTTCAGTGCAATAACTGAATAGTTATAACACAAAGGACGCATTTGCATGATTTTTGACGTGGTAGAATTATCGGCCGTCTGGAATGTGGGCGCATCCAACTGGAAGTATCAGACGAACTTGGAATTGCCCAGAGTGTCATTTCCAGGCTTTGGCAACAATTCCAAGATGATGGTAATGTGAGTAGACGTTACAGCACATGTCGCTCCAGAGTTGCAACGCCGAATGAGGACCGGTATTTGGCAGTTACTGCAAAAAGAAACAGGCGGAGCACAGCCTCAGACCTGTCTCGTCAGCTCTCTTCAGCCACTGGTACGACAATTTCAAGGCAGACAGTGTACAGACTCTTAGGGCAGATTGGTCTATATGCTCGTAGACCTGTCGGATGCGTTCTACTTACTGCAACTCACTATCGCTTGCTTATGGTTAGCCTGGAGTAGAGAGCATGCATTGTGAACACCGCAACAGTGGGCTTGTGTGATTTTTGTCATTCTGAAAACACATGTACGTTTGTTTCGGGGCGCCATGGCGCACAATTTGTGTTTATGGATGACAACGGCCGTCCTCACCGTGCAAACATCGTAAGCGAATGCCTTCAATCGGAGGATATCACCCGTATGGACTGGCCAGCATTCTCACCGGACTTGAATCCAGTAGAGCACGTGTGGGACATGCTTGGCCGACGAGTTGCAGCCCGTCGACCTCCTCCTACATGTCTACCGGAACTTTGGAGAGCATTGCTTTTTGAGTGGTGTAATATCCCCCAAGATCAGATCGATAATTTTGTACTCAGCATGCCTACGCGTTGTACGGACTGTATTGCATCGTCTGGGAGGCATACAATGTATTAACAATCATACCAACCATGCAATATTGATTTTTTGTAAATAGTTTTTTTTGTAATTTGCTCCAGGGAGAAGAAATCGCTATTTTTTTTAATAATATCAAACATATAGCATCTGTTTTTGCTCTTTACCTTTTGTTTAATAAATAAGTTTTACAAATAAGTCAAATTTGTTTTGCTTCTAACTCTTCCTTTGCCTGATTTTACATTAACCTTTATTTATGGACATGAGTATACTTGGCGAACTTCTTAATTTATAGCACCCTATTTTCCTTTCCTTTTTTTTTCATTGTACACGAGGGGGGAAAATCATCTTTCATACTTTCAAATAATTTTAACAAAAGGCGGGAACTTTGTTAGAACCGTTATTATCGCTTATAACAATAATGCCAAATTTCAAAACACCCAACATGTAAATTCACGTATATTTAGAAAATCTGGATAAAAAACTCTAAATGTTTGAAGGTATGCTTAGAAATACATCTACTTTAAGATGATAAAATTATCATTGTTTATAATTCAAAATTTTATCACGAAAAATTTATAAAAATTATTTAAAAATACATCACAAAAAATGGGGGAATTGTACTTGGAATGAACCTAAGTTTCGAATTTTGGGAGAGTAATAAGTAAGTTTAATAAAAAGGAGATATTAATAAATATATATCAAATTGAATTAATATTGAGGAGCCAAAGCTTTTAGCTATTTAAAAAAAACTACTCGTGCGATTTTGACAAACCTTGGCAGTTTTGCATAGTTTGAGGCGTAGAATCGAAATAATGAAAAATTTGGCATTTCATTTCAGAAAACGTCGGATTTTTGTGTCAAAATACCTACATTAGAACAATATAATATGTAAATTTAAAACATGTCGTAAGTCGCGCTTTCGAAACATAAAAAACGCAAGTTGAGTTTCAACAATCGTTTCAGTAGAGAGGGAGATACAGAACTGTGCTTTAGTGTGTTTCTATGTGCAGTGTACATTCAAAAAACTAAAGATCTGTAACAAAGTTTGTTGGATATGAGGTATTTCAAAAAATAAATAAAAAAGAGGAGAAACGGTCTTCTCGTGATCATTTAATTAGAATTAATTAGGAGCATTTAATTAAAAGTTTGCATCGTTTTACATCAGGAAATTATGGACCTGTGATGTAAAGTGTGAAACAAATATTTCTTCCTCTCTTGTGTTTTTTAAAAGTTGCTTAACTAATTATGTTCCGAATAAATTTGTAAAATTATTTTAGATATTTATGGCTTATATTTATTATCTGATTATGCGGATGATTACATATGTAGGATTAGGAAACTTGGAAAATTAACTGTTCCTTCGTCAGGATTGGGAACACAGGTTTTCAGCATTCTGCTTAGGTTTGCTTATTAATGAATTACAGCATGACAGTTGACACGAGATGTTAGATAATTTCTCATATTCTACTCCATTTAAAGAGCAAATGAAGAGAGACAAGTCTAAAAAATCCAAATAAAGAGAAATTATCCTTCAGTACGCTTTTTCTAACCAAATTACAATTACTAGCATGGAAATTCTACGAATAATATTATAAGGTATTTTCCCGAATTCTTAGCATGTGTTTGGGGTGCAGTGGTCAGTACATTCCGCGTGTATTCGAGAAGTCCGTAGTTCGAGGCGCGGCGAGGTTTTTTCATCTCCCCTGTTTTAAAAAAATACCTAATGTCTCTACGATATTATTAAATTAAACAGTAATTTCTGACGTAATTTATTAAATCATAAGTTCGTACCAAATTATAATTGTTATCATGAATATTAGAAGTTATTATTAATTAAAATACATTATGTGTGTAATGAAACAACGAGATGTACAGAACCTTATATATTTAAAACTTTTAAAGAAAATAATAATTCTTATCATTCACTTTGAGTTGTATGTCACTAGGTTTGTTTTTAAATACCAAATTTCTTGGTCAGTAGGTTTTTATCCTCCAAATTCTGTCACTAGGTTTTTTTTTTAACTCCAAAAATTTTTAACTCCAAAATACTCTTCTTGGGCCCACCAGCGGCCGAGCGGTAAAGACGCTGAACACTGGTAGTTCGGTCCGAGGTTCGAATCCCGCGAACGGGCTGGCTGCATGGGCGTTTTCGTGGTTCTCCCCATGTGTAATGTGTATACGAGCCAGTTTCCCTTAGAACGTCCTCCACAAAGCCATCCCTCCCTTGAGGCAGATAGCCCTCGTGTGCCTTGCAAAATTGAATAACCTAACCTAACCTAACTCCAACTCTCCTTTTCAAGCTCTCCTGAGTTCCGTGTTTGGTTTAGAAAAACACCGCAAACGTACAAAATCTTTTCATAATAGACCGATTACATTTCTTGTACTTTAAATAACGTTATTAATGTGTTAAATGAAAAATTTATTTTAAGACCGCATGTTTCATGGCTGTAATTATTCATGGCTAATATTACATGATTAATTACTAAATTAATATCATGAGTTTAATGAATAGAATTCATAAATGAAAATAAGGTGCAATAATTTGGAGAAAATCATAAAATAAAAGACTTTAGTTTTTCTGTAATCAGAATTGATTATTTTCACAAAATTTTCATATTTCTCGTATTTTAATCAGAACTATTTTCGCAAAAAGTAATGTTTTTAACAAAATTATCTAGTTTCTTCTCAATAACGAATCTTTATTATTATTATTTAATATTTTTTTTCATTTTAATAATGAATTTCCCTTGAAGTTTCTTGAGAGATAATTTTGTTTCTATTACAATTCAGAAAAATTAATGATTATAGATTTCTCAATGAATTATCGTTCCGAAGTACTATTTCCACTTATTTCTAAAGCGATTGAAAGTTAAAGAGGTTTAAGATTTTCTCTATCCTATACAATGAAACAATTTTTACGTAATAAAAATATATCGCATTATAAGGTATTTTTTCCTTTCTCTCTGCATACTTTCTTGGTGTAACGGTAGCACACTTGGCGCGTATTCGAGAAGTCCAGGGTCGAATCCCAGCGAGGACATTGCTCATTTTTCATGCCTCCTGATTAAAAAAAATAACATGTTTTACCCTCTGTGTATTCTTCAAATGTGTGAAAACCGATGAAGTTAATTCCTGTTCTACAGGTTACAATGACTGAAAAAGGCAAAGCACACATGGCTCATGATTTAAGCGAGAAATATTTTAGTTCAGGAAGGGAAACGAGTATGGTTTCACGCTATAGAGAAAAATATAGAGAAAATCACGAAAGCACTTGTACAGCCAGCCCGTTTCCTACAGTTTCAACTTCTCAGAGATAGCAATCAGCAGTCTTATCTACTCTGCTACAAATGGACCTTACATCGCAGGAAACTAAAATCATTTTTCGTAAGGGATGTGCTTTGGTGTACACAGGCTTTAAAACTCATTATTCTATAATATTCGAATTAATCCTTTTAATTATTATTATTTAAAATTTGCATAAAAGGGACCAATAATTTTCATTTGCTCGTTTATAATCAAAGAAAATTTTTATTAACTTTAATAATATAAGACATGCTTTTGAAAAAGCATATTTTTTCAGTTTATGTTTATGAGATATGTATTTGCAAATGTGTAACATATGTATTTGTAAATTGGTAAATGTTGCCATGATATGGCAGCTTCTATGTTTTCCAAATGATATAGCGTTATATTATTGACATTGAATGATATGCAAATTAAACGCAATTCATGTGTATGATATGTTTATTGGTGTACAGCATTTGTTTTCAATCCAGTATACAAACTCTACACGTTCCTTGAAATTATTTGAAGCATATCTAAAAAATAAGCATACTATGGATTTTTATTTATTTATTTACATATTGGCCCAAAGGAGCGTTAGCTCAGAAGGGCTATTAATTTCGGTTTGGCATTTTGCATTGGTTCACTATAAAAGTCTGAACCACTTTTCAAATTGTTGCCACCAAATATTAGAGTCCTGTATTATATTTAAGGAAATTAAATAGTGAGGATTCTGCATGGATGTATGTATGTTTCTCCCGTTGTGAAAAACAACGGTAGTACCTAAACACATCAAATTTTGAATAGCGTAGTCCTCCACTGGAATATGTGCACATGGAAGCCCAAAATTGGAATTAATTTCTTTTTACCTATTCCATATTTTGCGAAATTTTAACAATTTTTTTAATAACAAACTCAACGACTGCCCGGATATTTTATGCTCGAAGTTCCTTTATTTTTTTGTGATACTGCTGAATTGAAATGAATTTCATGGTTTAAAGCGCATAACACGATATTTAATAAATAAACTTAACACATGAAACATTAAGAAAAACGCCTCTTTGGGCGTAATATGAAATTTGATTGCTTTCACATTTTATTAGTCCAAAGGGGCTTTGTCCATGAAGGACTATTGTTTTCGTTTCGCGATTTTGCGTCAAATTACTCTGGATGTCAGTTTCAGTCTTCAAATTGCTGCGACCAAATATTACAGCCCTATATTATATTTGAAGAAATTAAATAATAAGGAATCTGCGTAAGTGTATACATGTTTCTTGTATTGTGATAAGACGACGGTACGTAGAGCCATCCAATTTTGAATGGCGTAATCCTACTGCGAATATGGGTATCTAGAAGGAATTTATTTGGAATTTATTTTATAACAGATTTCATATTTTGTAAAATTTTAACGAGTTTTTTATAACGAACTCAAGGATTTGAAAACGAGCGATGGCAACTTTGTAAAAAAATCATTTTTATCTCCAGCGCGCGAGACTGTGAATCGGAAATTCTAAAGATATGCTCAATTTTAAATTACTTTGCGATATTGTGCTTGAACTGAATTTTTTGGTTTAAGTGCGAAGAACAGGATATTTAATAAATAAAGGTAACACACAAAATGTAAAAAAAAAGCCCTATTAGACGCAATTTAAAGTCTGAAACGTTTCATTTTTTTATTTTAAAACTTTTATATTTTTTATTCATTTTGCCTTAGTTGAATAAGCGATGGAGTTAAAAATTCGCAAATGAATTACCAGCAAAATGATATTAAACTTTTTCGACAGAAGAAAGTAACGCAGATAAATGGAGTTTAGCATAATTGCAGTCGTACTGTATAGTTGGCTACTAATTTTATTTCTGAGCGTTATGATTACATACTATTTACCTTTATTACATCAGTTTCAAAATATTTTGTTTCCGTCTTCTATTTTATAAGGGAATTTCCCTTCTAGATCATCCAGTCGGAATTCAGTTGTTTCTTCTTCTATTAAATGCGGCCCCAATTTGTTCATCACGCCACTCTCGCTCTAAAGGCCTAAAGGCTGCAAAGACACAAAAGCTATTAGAAACCCCTTTCAGGATGATACATGGCCGTGATTTCGCAGTCCAGATATGAATAGCAGAAATTCTCGATCAACTGTTTAATTCATTCTGCCACAGGCGGGGAGTCCGTTACGACATTCTTAACTACATCATTCCACTGATGTAATTATCATATAAGCAGATGTAATCCTTTGTGTTCCAAAACTCAATTACTGCTCCGGTTCATATATTGCAGTAGAGTAATAACACACATAATGATTTGTGGAGTCGTTTGCTCTTCATTCAGAAAAGTTGGGACTGCGAGCTTTAATATCTTCATCAGGACAAAGAAGTTAGGAGTTTTCTAAATAGGATATCAAAATACTTAAATTTAGAAAAGAGAAGTAAATAAACTCTAATTTCAGGAAAGAATGAGTATTATTTTGTTTTAAACGGGCATAAATATTTATTTAAAATGTGTGCGTAATCATAAAGGTGAATGCTCATCAGGATTCATAAAATTACTTCTAAATGACACACCATAAATTTAGCAAACACGCTAGAGAAAGAGTCACTTCACCCATATTCAATGAATTACGTGTTATCACATATTTTTAAGATTTACTTTATATATTTATGACACGATGTTAAGGGAAAATGCAACTGAAATACATCACTAGCTATTAATTCGTAAATGTTAGAAGAATTTAGTTTTTACTTCTTTAGCTTCCAATTTTCTCTAATATTTTTTTTTTTAGTCCTGGCTTTTGTAAATCGTGCTTTAAAATTTCTAAAAATAAAACGCTTTAAAAAAAGAAATATAAAAGAATTCAAGTTTTAAAATTCCAAAATAGTCATAAATTCTGCTTATATATAACAAATTACGGTAACCAGTAATGACTTCCAATTTTGCCTGAAAACGTGATTTGAAACTTTTCTTTGAAAAACGTGATTGAAACTTTTGCAAGATGAGTTTTGAAAGTGCTTAGAGTAACCCTCAATAACTGTTCTAAATTTTATAGTAAGTTTTAGTTATATCATCCTTAAACTTATATTACGATACTATGCTATGGGCAAATCATCAATTTTTGCTTGCTTTAATTGAATAAAGCAAAGTGCATGATGCCCTTGATTTAAAGCAAGGCAGACTTTAAGGTGTACATCCTAAACAACACTATTTTGTTTTCGACTTCCAGTAGAGGGAAAACAGAAAAAAAAAACCTATGCGCTTAACACTTTCTTCTGGAATTTGAGGCCTCATTTAGCGACCATTATTTCGTCAACGTATTTAAACAAGGCTATGCGCAGCCTATAAGGACATGGAATATGTATATATATATATATATTACATTAATGCGACATTATTCGCACTTCCAATATTATTTAAACGTTCTCTGTAGTCTTTGTTTTTAAGTCTTTCGGCAGGCACGTTGGGAGAAGAAGAGAAAAAACGATAAGAATTGAGACCTACGGTATTATGTAGATATTTATCTTTTATTATCTGTTAATTTTTTTTAGTTTTTGTCTCAATTATTGTCGTTTGACGAAACGCGTAATGGAGTTTACCTATGTACGAGTAATAGTGCTTTTGCCCTGATGAGTCCACTAAAGCTCGACGTAGGCTAAATTTCCATTTACTGCACTTTTTGTATTTTTTATCGTATTTAATTTTTTTTATGTTTGTGCTTTTATGTTTTTTATGTAGCAATTTTTTAAAAAGTTGATTTTCTTAAATACCAGCATTCGGTTATTTTTTTTCGTTTTTAAGTAATTAATTTTACAGTTAGAGTTTCTACGCAAAAACAAGCAATTCCGTCAAAGGGAAAGAAGGAAGATATTTTCGATGCAAAAAACTGAATGTTTACTTTTGCTTCCATTCAGCAAAAAGCTAACTGATGATGCAAAAGCTAACTGAATTCACAATTCTACTGACTTTCAAGTGTAAACAAATGGTGGTTCGTTAGGCTTAACTCGCCACTTCTAAATTGTTGAGAAATCTACAACTATTGCATGCAGACATACTAAAGGCAAGAAAACCTTGACAGAAACATAAAAACTACAAAATTCAATCACTTTTAAAGCAAAAAATGCACAATTTAGCAACATATAAGAATAAAAATAGCCAAGTAACAAAATGGGAATATATATAGTATATATATATATATATATATATATATTCTATATGGCTGGCGCAGCCAATTGCGACGAATAAGGAAGACGCACAACTACATATTATACTTCTGAATCCAGTTTAAATCCATTTTACAATCATTTTTTGGCAAAAACAGTCCTTTATTCTGTCGTAAGTCCAGATGTCACGGAAAAGCATCGTTCAAATGAATTCGAGTCCAGTCGAAATTGATATTTTCTTTGAAACATGATACCTGAAATTTTTCGCGATTACAATATTTCTTTTACTTTGTACAACGAAATAAAAATGTCAAGTTTATCTGTCATACGACGCGCATGTCTTTGGTCTAACATGGTTGATGTAAGACTGTTCCACGGAAAGCGGAAATTACATTATGGATTTTTTTCATGGTTGGTCATTTTCGTTTTTTTCGTAGTCTACTTGTGCATAAAAGCTTATAACTTTTAATCGTTAACTGATAGATAAATCAGAGGTTTCTGTTGATCTTAAAATAAATACGGAAAAAGTTACAAAAAGTACTTGAAATATTTGGCAAAAAAAAAAAAATAGCCATACTATTTACAGCTGTAAGATTATCTACTGCATTCATGCTGGATTCGCAGCTGGACTAATTGCGTCGCTATATGTACATGTGCAGCTTGCCAAATCTACCAGTCAGTCTTAAAAGAATTTCACGGATTTGGTTATGAGATATGTATATGTTACTGTGAAAGACCGAAATTAGAGAATGTCGACTTTCACCGGAGAATGTCAACATTCACCAAATACGTCGGTGAAAGATCGAATATAACATTGCATTCTTGTACATTCGGACCCTCACCGGTGTATGTAGACAATCACAGATATGCTCTGGTGTAGGTCGAAAAGAAAGGCGACTGGCTGTTTCCCATAAATGCAGTTATAAAAGCAAGGGCCTCTGCTGCAATTCAAAATCTCATAATAGTTTAAGTTATTGCAATTAATCAGATTTGAATCACATAATTTAGTAAGTTTTTTATTACTATTATTTTATTTTCTCATGTACTACGAACCGTATAATTAAGTAAGTTTTTTAACTTCTATTATTTTCCTTTCTCATTTTGAATGTATTGTGTGTTTTAAGTACTTGTGAGTTTTTTCGCGACTGAATTACGGAGAAGAAAATATAATATTTTCATATATTCAACATTCGCCATTAGTACATGGTGAATGCCGACATTCACTGGTGTAAGTCAGAAATAAGAGTATTTGGAAAAGTTTTCGGACATACACCAAGCGACTATGCGAATGTTGACATTCACCGGTGAAAGTCGACATTCTCAAGATTTTGGTGTTTCACCGTAACATATACATATCAGTTTAAGTCATGAAATAATACTATTAAAATAAAATTATTGGGTTTTCAAGTGCATCCACAACATCCACCCTTAATCTCTCATTCAAAACTAAATTAAAATTATAAGGATTCCTTCAGTTAAAATTAACATATTATTCAAATTTTTGCTATCTTTCCTAAACCCCTCAACTTCCCTTCGCATTTCCTTGCTATGATGTTAATTTAAAGTTAAGTGAGTATTTAAAAGGGTGAATGTTGGACTTTATTTAGAGCTTGCTTGTGCTTGTATTTTATAGGATCTAGATTAGTTTATGTGGCGTAAAAATTCTAGATCTTATAAGATAATTAAAGAGAAATTGACACTCCCAATAACAATTATTAGAATTTCAAACAATTACTAATATTAGAATTTCAAAACAACAATAATCAGCGTTAATTTTTAGAACTTTCAATGCTTGTTTCGAAGATTTTACTAAAGAAACTTCGAAATAAGTACTGCAAATTCCAAAAAATTAACACTGATTATTGTTTTATGAACGCTTAGTAAATTAAGGTAATTTTAAACCACATAAAAATAGATGTTTGTTCATATTTTACTTGGTAAACATATAGTCAACAATTCAGCAATATGTGCACTGAATAAATTACCCCAGTGTCGATATTATGAGTTTTCACACTCTCACGATTAAATTTAAGTTTAATATCTATGTATTTCAGCCTGCCTGATTTATTCCCATCATGTAGGCACTTGATTCATGACCAATTAACCTCAAACATTGGGACAGTCTTAACGTCAGTGACGTCACCAGTTACGGATTTCAACAGCAATTAATTTGGGGCATCTTTTCCTAAAGGAAGAACTTAAGCTTCGAATGAGGATAACGCTATAAAATTTGCTTTTTACAGCAGAAAAGTATAGAACGATCACTTAACGTTATTGTAAAGCCAGAACGTGATTTACTATCATTAAGATTTCGGCCCCAATCTACATTTACGTACATTGACAAATGAGAAATCTAATTACAGTTTGAATACAGTAATTTCAATTCAACTTTCCCATTAATATAGCGAGAATTCGTTTAAGAACACGTCATTGTAGCGTCACTTGGACTTTCTTGCAATTGATTAAACAGTAAGCTGAATATAAAATATATGTCTAAGCATGCAAGTTAGATACAGCAACGAACTGGCAAGGTTTCTATAAGGTCCTTTATAAGTAATGTTAATAATATTATTTAAAAAAAGTGTAGCAGAGCATACGCGAGCTATCTGCCTAGGGAAGAATATTTTCGTGAAGCATTTTAGGGTAAAGTGAGTCATATTTGTAGAATAGTTTAGATTTCATATCAATGAACAGATTCCATATGGTTTTTAATAAATAAAAATTAAAAGTTATTTTCAGCAATATATTTAGTTTTGTCGTCCAACCGGTAGAGTGGTTAGCGTCTCTGAGTTCCGTACCGGAGGGCCTGGGTTCGAATCCCGGAGACGGCTTGGATGTTTGTAAATGTATAGTGTCGGTGGGGCATGGCGGCACTCTAAATATGCGGCGAGCCGAAAGTCCTATCGAATGGTTTGGTGGAAGGGAAGAGGGGTAGGAGACTCTCAAATCCATTCTCCTAGGGGTTCTAATAAATTTTGCATTTCCATATATTCTTAAATCAATAAAACAACAAACAGTATTTTTTTAAATCATTGGTGTAGCTGTTCTGTTTAGACTGGGGGGGCTTTGAGTTAAATTCAACCCTAGATACTCGGAGTTCTTTTGTTTCATAAACATGTCTATCCAAACACTCATGCAGCCAGCCTGCTCATTGGGATTTGAACACGAGTCAAACTACCAATATTCAGCTTTCTTATTCTCTTGGTCACTGGTGGGCTACTTAGCAAAAGCACAAGAAGTAGGAATGAAATGTCAAACTTTGTATTTCAGCTTCTTAAGTCTTTTTAAAAAATCAGACCTTGGATTTTTATCTCGTACTCTTGCAGGGCAGTGATAGTTTTGAATAAAGACTAATCAAAACTGTATCGAGCTCACTTTTTCAACTGACCATTTTTGGATAAAATATCTCCATCAAAATTGAGGACAGAAAGAGCCAAATCACACTGTTACCTGTTTGGTGCTTAAGGCTGTTGCCAACGGCAGGCTTAATCCAGCGCTCCTTATCATGAGGAATTTTGTTGGCTTAGGCTGACTACGTCAGACAAATGAGCATAAGCAACAACAGCATATATTACGATTTGCCTGCGAAAAGTAAACTTTACCTGATACAAAAATAAGTAATAGTCTAATGTTCTTGAGTGGGCTATAAAAACGCAAATATATAGCACTGTAGATACATATAAGGACAAACTCATCAGTCACAGTAAAAATGAAAACAAAAATATGATTCTTAAGCAATTTTTTTTCTCTCTGCGCTGAGAAACTTTATGGCAGACTTTCTGCTCTGAAATATTTAGTAATATCACATCGGGACATCATTCGTTGAATATAATCAAGTTTATTAAAATATTTGATAAACTTCAGAAAACTTGGCCCACAAATCAATTCCCAAGCAGCTAATGATTAACAAACAGAATTCAAACGGAGCTGCTGCATCAGCTACATCACATTGGAAACTCATTCCCGTTGATTTTTTTCCTTCTTTTTTATTTCCTCCCCTTTCCTCTTTTTTTCTCTTGACAGATCTTTGTTTTTGCTGCCTTTAATCGTTGGTAACACATTTTCCGGCGGTGATTATCTGAAGAGAGAGAAGTCTGGACTATCGGAACGTAATTAGGGAGGTTTTGGCAAATCAATGTCATTATCTGCACGCTCAAGCTGAAGAGATAAAAGCCATATTATTTATTTGTCCTTTTTAATCCTGTGGTATTTAGAACGCTTACGCATATAATTAAAAGTGCAAATATATGTATGTATATATATATAATATGTGTGTAAATTTGAATGAGATATATACTCTATAAAATATTTGAACTGAAAGTTAAATTATGCATTTTCTGACTAATTCCGCTAAATATTGATGAAGATAAAAGCGTTTTTCAGATCATTGTTTCGTTATTTTGATAAATGACAAGAAATTCCTTTTGTTATGAATATAAAGATATTACATAGTTTTCAGAATATGGACATCTCGTAATTGATTATTCTGTCATTTCTGTAAAGTTGTATCAGTTAAGGAAGCACAAGATATTAAAATGTGTTTCAAATTTCATGTCTAAAAGCAGAAATCAATTTACTGAAATTAAAATGATAAACATTTTACCTCTGACGGAAGAATGGACGGAATTTTCTCACTTATAAAACTGTATCTTAACAAAACTCATCGAAGTGAAAAGAAGACATGAATCTTGGAGTAGGCCTTAGGAAGCGCCGGCACGAAACTTGAGAAAATTAATTTTTCCCCAAGAGTGCTTGTGCAATTATGAAAGACTGAAATCTTAAATTTAGTTATCATAACATAGCGAGTTGAAATAAAGTTAAATATAATGAATTTATACTACATCTAATTGATAATTTCTGCGAAAATTGAAAATTGTAAGATCCAGATATTTTCAAAAGTAGAGAAGTATAAATGTTTAGCTAAATTTTCGATTACTATAGTATAAAATTACTCCCTTGTAAATTGTTCTTTTATCCTTTTATTAAGAAAGGAAATACTCCGATGTAAATTTTAAAATTAGATAAATCTCTGAATTAGACTGTTGTTGAGTTTGAATAAAATTCTCTCTGTTTCAAGGGCGTCAGATAGTGATTGTC
>KK121055.1:103183-123806 GCA_000611955.2 Stegodyphus mimosarum
AAGCAAATTATATATTTAATTACATTGAACACTAATCAAGTTTCATTCATAGTCTACATCAAACCAAAAATGATATTTCGGCTAAGCCAAAATAATAACGAGTTTAATGTGAGAATTATATTACAAATAAGAAAGCTTCTTTCGCTAATTTAATTTATTTTTTTAATATTTGTTGCTTTGTTTGTAGAGACATCAGGTTATTTCGAAGCAGGAGACAAGAAAAATGTGCAACGCCTTCGCCGGGAATCGAACCACGGGCCTCTCGGTTACGCGTCGAGCATGCAGATCACAACACCACGAAGGCATGCGAAGAAGGCGGGAGAAATAAATGTCCCCTTAAAGGCGATTGGCCACCTCCTGATGGTGGAGAGTCATCATCCACCACCTTTTTAGTTCGGGCGCCAGTGTAGAGACATCAGGTTATTTCGAAGCAGGACACATGAAAAATGTGCAACGCCTTCGCCGGGAATCGAACCACGGACCTCTCGGTTACGCGTCGAGAATGGGATTGTAGAAAAAATTTAAGCACACAAGAGGTTTGTATGCCTGTATTCCTTCACGACATTCGCAGTCTTCTTAGCATGAGTAGGGTAAATTTTATAAAATATCAGATAAAATGAATGCTACGAGCATGTGGATAAGTGAAATGGAAAATTGTCCGTAGACTGGAGATAAGCCAATCACAAACGTTAGAGAGTTCAGAGTAACGCCTAATATCATCTGCATTACGCAGAGAGAGAGAGAGAAAACGAGGGTCGTGGGCACTATACCTTTACCAAACGGTGAATTAGTATAGCACCACGTCCACCTCTATCTGTAGCACCCTTTAGATGTTAGAAGGGGCCACACAGTACATGCATGCACTAGGGGCTGTTTCAAAATGGGCGTCTGCATTATGTAGAAATAGATTCTGTACGTTGGTTCCGCACCGGTAATACGTTGAGAAGTCGATCAAGATCCACAACGACAAATAAAGATAGTTATTTGGCACTTTCAGCGCGACGACACAGTATTGCTACAGTTTCACAGCTCACACATGAGCTATATGCTGCCGTAGTGTGCAATTCCCTGAAAGCTTCCGTGGTGTGCCTTCACGAGATATTTTTGTATGCAAGAAAACTCATTGTTTGTGTCCTGCTCACTGTAGTACGTAAGGAACGCGTTTAGAATGGTACAAACATCGTGTGCTTTGAACTCGACATCAGTGTAACAGCTTGCCGTTCTAGAGACGAGTCGATAGTCGGTTTAGATACTGTATCCTGGCATACCTGTCTGGAGAGAACCTGGAATACGATACCATCCCTTCTTCAGGAAAAAAGAGCCATTAAGGCGGTAGACGTACAATGGTTTGGATAGACATCACGTTGGACTCGTTCCGCATACCAACACATGTGTTTGACAAAAGCTCCATGGACTCTATGAAATATAGGGATATCTTAGAGTCTTCAGTTTTTTAGGGCGCAGTTTATTTTGAGTTCTTTTTAATGGACGACAAATCTCTCCCACGTAGGGCTTAGCTGGTCGATGATTACCTGAAAAATGTGAATATTCTCCTCATGAACTGGCTAGAGATATCCCCTGATCTTAACATTACACAGCATGTCTGAGGCACTTTTGGGATGGCAAATTTATCACGCCTTCCCCAACAGAGAATCATCTTGTAGCTGAAAATTTCCTTGCCGAAGTAATGGGATCGATTCTTACAGGGATCCGCGATTGCTCTCTGTTTCATTTGCTATAGTATTGCGGGACCAGTCCTCCTCTGAGAGGGGACCGTATCTCATTATTAGACTCATTTTGACTTCGAAATTCGGAGGTGAATTTTGAACATCTTTGATTGTGAGCTTTACTGGTCATGTACATAAAATCACTTTTAAATAGCACATCATTTTTCCGTTATAAATGCAAAAGATAAATAGGAATAGAGAAATAGTAAAAGCCAAATTTGGTGTTTATTGCATTAAACAAGGTTATATTTACTTTTCTCTAGTACCAGTGTTCTGAAATGTGTTACGAGAAATCTAAATTCATATTTTGGATTTTTTTTCCTTTCTAAGGAATCTGGAAACTGGATTTGTATAATTTTCTCATATATATATATATATATATATATATATTCAAAACCGATGATAACTTGAAGAAATTTGTTAGCATAAATTTAGGTATTTTTGCATAATGAAACTCAAAAGCATAGAAAGCGAACGTGCGCCAAGATTTATACTGGCAAGAGAAAGCGAAGGTGTTGGCATTCGATTCTCACTTTAGCTACTTGTTCCTGGGCCAAAAGTTCTCATTCAATTAGTGTTTTCTTTTTTTAGGTACTGTGTCAAAGTATGCTCCTTTTTTATTGCCTTAAGAACTGATTATGATTCTATGTCAGTTATTCTTTTCAACACTTTAAGTTTTGATGTCTGTAAAGATTGTTACTTTAACCTGTGTTTTACCTAAGTTAAGCAAAATTCTCATGCTTGTGAAAATAAAGATTTATAGGTATTTTGACTTATGATTCTTTGATGAATATTGCGCTAAATACAGGAAGGTACTCAATCCCCCTTTGCATGCTAATGTACAATCCAACAAAATTTATTACTCTTCCTCCAAAAAGAACACTTTACAGCTCTGAAAGCCTTGACACAAAAGTAGAAATACAGCACTTGCCAGTTTGATAGAGCGCACTCAGTAGGTATCTTTTTAAACTGCTAAGAACGTTAAACACATGGCAATTCAAAAGGCTTGAAATGCGTAACCTCGGACACTGATTTGTCAATACTCTCAATATTCTGAGCTAAACACTGAATTAACTCAAAACGGATGCTCTCTCGGTCTTATGTCCTTTTCCCTCTTCCGCCGAAAATTTTCCAGTCCCTTCGATTGCTAGAAATAGGTGGAAGCCATAAACAGTTAGAATTACATAGGACAGGATACAGTTACAGTTATATAGGAGTGGGCGTAAAATGTAGCCGTATGGTAATGAAATGTGGCTATTTTGGATGATTTCTGGACACATTTTGAGACAAAATTGTCTTATTTAAAACAAAGGTTTCGAATATTTCACTGAATACTGCTTAAAAGTCCAGTTTCATAAATATTTCTTAAATAATGTTATTATGAATTTCGTTGTTGATATTTGTTCATTTCTTCTGTTACTTTTTAAAGATACTTGTAATCGTTTTTCTTGCTTTAAAACGTTTATTGAAAGTGCATTAGTAAAATTATAGTTATTTCAGTCATAGCATCAAATGAAACAAAATTTGCATCAATATTATATTTACTTCTAATTCTTCAGAAGAATAAAGGCTAGATTAATTCATTTTACGAATAATTTTGAAAATGGCAATGACAGCAAAAATTTTATTTTAGTTCATGTTTTACATTACATTAACTCACCGTTCGTAAATGATGTTAAACGTGCAATCAAAAAATAAGCCACAAACGTTAAAATATTTTGAATCATCAATCACAATGCTTTTCGAAAACCAAATGAAGCATTTATTCTTTTTCTTTTCGACGACATTAAAAAAAACACAATTTTAATACAAACAACGCATTTGTTGAAATATTCAGCTTTTTTATTTTGTTCCTTTGCTACAATTCTTTTTATTTCATTCCCTATTGGAAAGAAAGGATAAAAATAAGTTTTATTAGTATTTCTAATAAATGTGCAGTACTTGCAGGAATGTTTTATTTCCAATTTTAAATACTTCAGGTTACAACATATTCCATATTAAGACGAACACAGGATGAAAGTCCAGTTTAAGAAGAATACAGGATGAAAGAACAAATTTTCGTGAAATAATAGGATTCTTGTCGTTTTGAAACACTACATTAAATATAGAAATAAAAAGTTTATATATTTTTCTTAATTTCACAATAATAATCATAAATGTCATTTATTATTTTGCTGTCATATTTTGAGGTATTTTAACACATGTGAGATATGATTGCTCTCTTTCCTACAGAAAAGATATAATAATACAATAAAACCCAACTTACAACAAAACCTAACTTCATTACTCTTGTTGTTATGCTAAATGCAACAAAGAATGTCAAATTTGCCGGGAAAAAAGGGACTGTTGTATTTATTTTAAAGCAAAATCTAGACTGCATGATTAAATTTAAAATTAAGAAACGTTCCTGGAAAGAAAGTCTTAAGCCTCTAAAACTTTTCAGTTTCAAAGGATTATGATTTCAAATTTTTTCGCGCCTAAACAGGATAAGCGAAAGTGAAAACTTTAAAAGATTGCTTCGGAGAATTGTCTATTGCAGAACGTCTCCTAGGAAGGCTCACTGGTAATTTTTTCTAACTTTCATGAACTCAGCATAAAGCAAGTTATTGATTTCAATTTCAGTCTTATACGTTAAGGATTAGCTTGTTTAAAAACAGTGCTACTTAAAGTAATTTTTATATTCTTCCCCGAAATGCAATAAGTATCATTAAGAGTTTTCAAAAAAACAGTCTAAAACTATGATCTGGTTTATTGCTATGCAGAGTATACTAGGTACTGATCTGAGGCACTGGATTAGTTTAAGATATGTTTGTGTTCTTCAGACTCCTTAATTGAATTTTAAGCACTGCAAATGATACAGTTATAATACTGTGAAAAATAAAAATTTTGCATTTTATAAAGTGCATCCTGTTTTAGGAATTTAAGTTTATTAATCCTTTCATTATACAAATGTATTACATTTTAATACATTAATGTAAATCTGTTTTTCTAATTCTCCCACATTTATCAAGGAGAATATCAAGTGTGAATGGATTAATACACTAAAACACTTTTCAACGGATTCATGTTTTGGGGTAAATTTTATCGGTACAACTTTTTGCGTATATAAAAGGAAATAAAAAAATAAATGTAACAAGAGAACTTTTGAAAGATGAGAACGTTTTTTTTTTGTTTGCCTTTTCTTTTTACTGATTCTATTTACTTTGATTCCTCTGCTTGCTGTTTGCGTGGTAAAACCTTGAAGTTAAATTTTACTGAATTCTAGAGAAGCAGGGTTTCTGAATATTTTACGTATTTTTGATGAACATAATATATTTCTGGAATAGTTTCAAGATTGGACACTCAATTTTTTACTTATTTGTAGCTCACATTTCTCCAATCTCGTCGATTGTTTAACAGCGATAGATATTTAAGCAAAATATTGAATCCTTAAATGTTAACATATTGATAATCTTCAGTAATGATGAGAAAGGATTTTTTACGCAAATAGAATTTCAAATGAGTCGAATCTAACTTTTCGTCTTTAGACCCATCGGAAGGCCTTTAAAATGACTTATTTTATACTTTTTTGTTAGTTTAATGAGAAGAAATAATTTACCTACCCTCAAAAGAGATGATTTCTCAATCTTCACTTTTTTCTATTTTTAAGATCAAAATGTACAAAATGAAGCATGTGTAAACATTTTAAGTTACGCTATTTTAGTTAAATCCATTGAAGGGTGAACAACTTATTTTAACTGTCATAGTACTGTTATGTCAGTATCTTAGTCGGTGTAGAAGTGAAAGTGCCACAGAGTGGCAGAAGCTCTGTGTCTGTCAGTTCAAAGCTCTCAGCTTTTGTACACTTAATATTGATTTGCATTCTGGTGAGAAATACGAAAGGAAGATTTCATAGTGAAAGATCGGAATCATAATAATTGGTAAATTAATATGAAGTTCGTTATAAGTAATTATAAAGAAATGACGTATTATGAGAATGCCTACATTCACTTTTTTCATAATGTTACTTTAAATTCATTATTGTTAACAGCCGCATAATATTCCATTTATTTGCATGACAGATGATTTTTTATTGACGATGCATTTAACTAAAACCATGTAAATATGAAAACATTTTATACATGAACTTAAAAACTGGTTGGAATAACACTGTTACTTTAATGAAGATGTTAGTTTTTATCAATTAAAAATTAATTTTAAGTTATATCCGTGATTAGAATGATCTGTCCAGAATAAAACTAACATATTTATTCAAAGACATTTAATAACAAAATATTGTTACAAAAGCTTAACCTGTGTTTATTCAATAGAAGAGTTCCGCAACATTATCTTACAACGGCCTAACCAACGAGACATTTACTTGAGAGCAGTTAGTCAACAGGTACACTGAAAAAAAAACAGGACAGTTCTATATCTTTCGTTCTACTGGGCCGATTGAATTCAACTTTCTTTTTCATGTCTCGAAAGCGTGACTTAGGATATGCATTAGATTTATGTATAGCATTGTACTAATATAGGTATTTTGACAGAAAATCAGACTTTTTTTGAAATGACATGCCAATTTTTTCCATATTTCGATTCTACGACTCAAATTATGCCACGTTTTGTAAAACTCGTAAGAGTAGTTTTTAAAACCTTAGCTCTCAAAATTTTAGCTCCTCCACGTTAATTCAATTTGGTATATATATTTCTGAATACCTCGTTTTTATTAAACTTATTTGATTCTTCCTTTCATATTTCAAAACTTAAGTTCATTTCAAATAAAATTCGCTAATTTCTTATTATTCATTTTTAAAATTTATATCTTTAAATAATTTTTATAAATTTTTCGAAAAACGTTTTGAATTATAACCTATAAAAGTTTTCCCATCATATTAATGTAGATGTGTTTTTAAGCATGCCTGCAAAAAATTAGAGTTTTTTATTCAAATTTTCCTAAGATATACATGAATTTACATTTGGGCTCGTTTTGAAATTTGGCTTATTTATTGTTATAAACGATAATAACGAAAATGTGGTTTACGATCTCTGTTAAAATTCTTTGAAAGTATGAACGATGATATTTTTTTCCGCTCGCGGACAATGAAAAAATGGAAAGGAAAATAGGCTGCTTTAAATTAAGAAGTTCGCCAAGTGAATTATTCTTGGCGCAAACTGAAAAATAATCCGCCAAGTTTTAAATTTCTCCATAAATTTATCACCAAATATTATAAAATTTTATATCTATGCATAATTTGACTCGTAGTATCGCAATATGGAAAAACATTGGTATGTCATTTCAGAAATAGTCCGATTTCGTGCCCAAAAAACCTATGTTAGGACAATGCTATATATAAATCTGATATATATGTCCTAATTCGCTTTTTCGATACATGTAAAACGCAAATTGAATTTCGTCAATTGGTCCAGCAGAACGGGAGATATAAAATTGCCCATTTTTTTCCGGAGTGTACATTTAACCGATAGGTACAGTAAACGGACGCTGAGAATTAGCCGACATGTAGATTTTGCTGACGGAAGACTTTACTGGCATACTGTTGGAGAACTATCTTTTCAGCTAAATATCTGAGTCGGCTAAATGTCCTGCTGACTAACATGTAAATATGAAAACATTTAAGTGTCCGTGTTCATTAAGTGTCATGTTAGCTAAATATGCGTTTGGGTTTAGTGTTCGATCAGCGAAATGTCCCTGTTGACTATATGCCTTGTCCACTAACTGCTGTCAGTTAAGTGGCTGTTGGCAAAGTGTCTAACAAGAGAGAAAGGACTTTTGGGTACTATGTAAAGAATATGAAGAACAAAAAATAATTGGTATTAACATAAAAATCATAAAAATAATTGGTATTATCAAAAGTCTTATTAAATTCGAAGAAATATGAAAAAAATTCCATAATGCAACTTAAGATAAAATTTTAAAAATTTATTATTTTCTTGATTTAGCAGTTCAGTTTCTTCAATGAAAATTCGACGTTTCAAATTTCTTAAGCTAAAACTGAGAATGAAATATTAATAAACAAACTTTTAGTTGAAATTAATTTGAAACTGCCGTGACTTTCACATCTCATTTTATTCGTAAATTTTATTTAATTATTTAATTATTAATTATTTTAAGTAAATCAAATTTAGATATAAACACATTTTGATCCAATAGAAAATACTATATGTTGTGTCAGGATGTTTTTCATCTGTTCTGAGATGAATTAATAGATGCTGTTTTCTCAGGTATCATTATGTATTCTCTTCAAATGGTAATGTCCACTGCATCTTATAAATTTCAGTTCCAAATCTGGATTGCATTTCTTTTATTTCCTACATTTTGAAACACATATAAAACTGTAAGGACAGCCAGTATACCGCTTTCTCAAACATTGATTATTCTGAACTGTTTTTGGTTTAGTTTCATTTTATTGTTTTCTGGATTGATTTATGTCCGTTTTTCTTTCTTGGGCAAAATTTCGGTTTCTTACCCTGAGTTTCCTTACGCTTTATTAAACATAGTTTTGTTACCCTGAATGGCCTTAAGTACTTCCGTTAACCAGGATTGCATTTAGTTACTTAGCCAAATTATGCGTTTTTGTTCTGTCTTGTTAAATATTTGGAACTTTATATGAATGCAAGTTGATGTGTTATATTATTCTAAATATCATGTATAAAGAATAATTTGAAATTTAAAAGTGATTTTTTTTCTGTGGACATTAACACGGGTTTCCCTTAACTGTAAATTCATTGTTTTAAATCAAAAATATAATAAGTGACGAACGTTAGTGAAAGAAATAAAATAATAATAATTGAGAGATGACGCGTAGGAAAAGTACGTAAATATGCTAATAAAATCTCAACTTGGTCTTGTAAGCAGAAAGAGTAAAATGTTACAATATAAGAGGCAGATATTACTCAAGCATATATATATATACGCTGCATATATAGCTCGTAGCAAGCATATATATATATATATACGCTGGCTACGGATATATAAAATCACTTGCTTGGCAGGTATTGCCACTGCACAAAACGTAACTTTTTATACTTCTGACGGCCTCTGGCTAAACCAAATTTCAGGGGTGTGCGTTTAGTCAAAATAGAGATGTTTAAATTATTTTTTAGTTCATTTAATCTATAATTTAGCAAACCATATAAATTTAAAGCAATGCACGAATTTATTGCTGCCTCAAATTTTTATTTTATTTTTAAAACATGTATTTAATTAATATAAATTAAAATGCATATGCTCAGACCGTACTTGATAAACGATGTTTTTATCCTTATAACACGTAACAAATGCATAAGTTTTATTAATTTATATTTCCAATTTACCCCTTCATCTTGTTCAGCTCCCTACAGGAAGCTATAAAGCTGCTTCAAAATGTTTTGCAACCTAAAACTTACGAGTATACACACTTTGGAGCATTTAATGCATCGCAATACTCAACAATATACAGAACACTAGGAGGAAGCGGTCCCCAGGTCAATCCATGGGACGATTTTTTGTTTCATAAAAACTGGAAATGCAACACAATGACAAAGGCGGACGGCTAGCATCCACTTCAGAATGCTTAGACATAGTTCGACATCAACTGAATCCACTGTTCAACAAGTGAAAGCAAACTTCCAAGAACAACCTTCGATATTGACCATGTAAAGTACCCGCAACGAAGGGACAGACAAGACAGTACCGCATGGTCCGTGCCGAGCCTGCACCTACCACCGAATAAACGATAGTTCTAGTCACTGTGAAGAATATTAATTTTTCCACAAAAGTCGAGTCCATCTAGATATTGACCTAGCCTGAAAGCCGGGATTGCTCCTAGTCGACTCTCGGGAAGACCCAATGATGTAACTCAACAATATACAATATTTTCACGGATCAAACGAATACAAATTTGGGAATTTTGAGAACAAAACATTTAGTAGCTAACTATACGTTTGCAACAGAAGTACGTGACTTGGAAATCACTTAACTTTACAGAAATAACGCCCAAATCGAGACTTGATCCATTATATCCTAGTACTACTCCTTTAGAGCGGCGTCAGTTAAAAAAAGACAAAATGAGAAGAAAACAATGCCCAACAGCACGCCAAATATCAAGGCTCGAAAATTTAAAAATTTAAGAAGAATTAAGAAGTTTTTTTAAGATTTTAAGGCTCGATAAGATTGGAAATATCCTGGTTCGAGATTTCCAGTTTGGGTTTGAAATATCATCACACATTTTTATCTGCCATATTTCGGCATTTTCTTTAGTACGATAGATTACACAATTCGGAAATTACCTCATGACAAACAGGCTACCATGAGATTCCTTCGGGACAAAGGAAAAATTCATGGCAATTGACTTTTTTCTCAAAAACATCTTTTGACTCAAACAAACGGCCTAAATGGCGATGTTACCTACGTTCTTGCTACGGAAAAGAAATGTATTGAGAACCAAAACATGATTCAAAGGCTCGCGTCTTCCTTTCCTCAATTGCGTTCATTTTATTTATTTATGGTATCAGGAATTGACGTAGATTGAATTTTACCAACTTCAATTAGAAATCAGCCATTGGAATTAGCTAGTAGTTTGATGTCTCATAAAAGAAATAAAATCGCAGATGAAAGTCTTATATTTTAAGTTTTACTAACGTTTATTTTATTTTAAATTTTGCTATCCTCTCTTATTTTCCATTTCCGCCAGAATATACGCGAATAGGATTTTTATGCTGAGGAGTTTGAAACAGTAAAAGGTATTTAAGAAATTGCTTCTAGACAAAAGAGAGAGAGAGAGCCTTCCTGCTGCCCTGCTACGCGCGTGCTTTTCAGTCAATTCGTGTCTGCCTTTAGGCCAGAACTTAGTTCATTTCGATTTCGATCTTTCTGATATACTAGACGTATTGTAGTATTTGCATTAAGCCCACTACGTACGTAGTGTCAAAAGGCCAATCTTCGAGTTAATAGGTTCTGTAAAGCATTTAAGTTTAGTTCTTATTTAGTTAAGTTAGTTATTAAGTGAATATTTCTTATTTTCTATGTTTTACTGCGAAAGTGTTAGTCTCTGTATCCCGAAGTGCGGGAGCGCCTGTACTCTGTGAGAAAAAAAGGGTAAAGTTTATCCTTCTTAACTTGTGTTGTCTATTCCACGCACACACGAACATAGCTTGAGTAAGCTCCCTGTTCCCACTCAAGATTGCACTGATGTTTCCCAAGACAATTAGAATGAATAGTAGGTCTGACAGTCTTTTCACCAAAAGAAGAAAATATGTTGGATATGTTCTTCGGAACAATGGACATTCAGGGGTTTATGCCGGGAAAGCAAAGAGTGTTTTCTGGTTTTCGTTCCTGATCGTTGTGCCATAACATTGATGACTGCCATTCAGGAAAACATGGCGGATAGCAACATTATATTTGAGACTGCTTGAAAGGATATAAGAAAGAGGAATTAAGAAATAATGGGTATCAGCATTTCACTGGGAATTATAGTTCTATAGACCTCGAAAACTTATGCTATACTGAGGAACGATTGTGGGGAGGGGTTGCTAAATGGAGAAACAAACACAAGCGGGTACTGCTCGCCATCGATTAGAGTTGTATTTGATGGAATTAATGCGGCGTCCGTTATATTCGAAAACTGAACTATTTTTCTGCAATATTGAATGATACTTTTAATTTTATGCCATCTGTTTAGACTAAATTTCATTTTGTTTTGTCATTTTTTATTTATGTGTAGAATATTCCAGATTAAAAAATTAAAAAGAAAAATTTCCTTTCTTTAAAAATTGTGAAATTAAAAAAATACATTTTACATAGGATTTTTTTAATCTTTGGAACTCTTTTTTTAATTCAAACTTGTCAAATATTGGTGGCAAAAAATGTGTCGCATTTTTAACTAACGACACTCTAAAATGAGGAATAGTACCTATTTCCTTTCCAGAACGCCTTCAGTTAGCTTGTAAGTTATATTTTAATTTTATAACAGTTTTTTTAATTTAATTCGTCTCTCCTATTTCATATAGCTTCAACTTACAACTCCCTACCAGAATGAGGTTTCAGAATCGCATTAAATGCAAATGAGAAGGAGAATTTCGACAGAGACAGTTAGGACGCCTGAGTAGCGCGCGTTTGCCTTTGGGCTACTCCTCTCTAAGCTGTTATTACGCTCAGCAGTATTACGTGCCTCTTGATAGTTCGCTGGCTAATTGAATATTACGGGCCAACTAGTTTAAAGAGTTGTTAGTTTCGGCTAAATCTCTTTAGTTAGTCATGAGTTAGTTCTTATTTTTTACATTTTGAGTTTAAGGCCAAGCGGAGTCTTTGATGCACGCCCTAAGAAAGGGGCCGATTGTTAGCCTTATTTTGAGTAAATAAAAAGGTAATTAACCCTTTTTGAGGTTGAGTTTCTGTTCTAGGACTTAAGGAATTATTCGTTTAATAGTTAGTTCACTAGGTTCCTCGACACTTAATTTGGCAGAATAAAAGTGGGGAACTTTATAAGCTTCTTGGTGATTTAAAATATTTATGGTACGGTACGTGTTTATACGATTTTGATCTAAACTTGCCATTTAAAGTACATTGCTCTTTTAGAATAATTATTTTCCATATCCATGTTGTTATTCATATTTTGTTGTTTAATGGCGATGCTCTATTGCTTTATTGCTTACGTTTTGCATCAGAATTTTCCAATTTTAATTATAATCGACATTTATCATTAGAATCAAATTAATAATCCCATCATAATTCAGTAACGTGCACCTTATCTGTTAAACGTAGGGTTATTTTTTTCTAATTTAAAATATTCCGTTACGTTATCATTTAGTACCGGTCATAAAATTTCCACACATCTAGCAGCAGTGGTATATTTTTGTTCTAAGATAATTTAAAATGTGCTAATTGCCGATGTTTGCGTAGTTAAAACTCACCAATTACTTAATTTTAAATGACGTTTATATAACTAAACATCGCCAATCATTAAGCGTTGTAATTCGATTATTAAGTATTCATTGATTTTATAAATTCCGTGCATATAATTTAAAATTCAAGATCGATTTTAAAGAAAGTACGAAACTATATGTTATTAAACTAACTCGCAGGTTCAGATATTCGCGTCTTGATTGAAATAAAATGTACGTATGTCATAAATTTCGCCTAGATTTATGACACTTATTTGTAAGCCTATAATACAGAGCACGTTTACAGACTTTTGTTACCATCTCTGTGAGGAAACCTCTAATCATCTCGACTTTATGAATTTAAAACGACATTATTTTCATTATCATGCCAACAGAATTGTTGGAGATGGTATGAAATAGATTAGCATAGACTGAAGTAAATCAAGGAGATAATAATGATGTTGTTTGGATAAACTGGGCAAGAAGAGTAATGAGTTTTCAGGAAACTGTGAGAAATAAGAATTAGTTTCCTAATGCAGCTTAAAGTGAAGCAAAAGCCAAAAAAAGTTCACAAACAAGGGAGAGATTTCTATAAGCCAGTCATCAAGAACATGGAGCGTTAGCACAGAAGGGTTTAGTCTCCGCCTACATTGAGACAAATGTCTCTGTTAATTAAGTTTCTGCACGTGATTTCTCAAGTACTACCCACAACTCAGTAATTTGTCCTCCGTTTCTGCCACTGAATGGGATGTATTAAATGCCCCAGCTGTTTGATAAGTAGATGCATGATAAAAGGAGAAATTCAAAAGGTACTCATCCTTTAATTATGGAAAAAAATGAGAACACGTTTGTGTTTTACTCCTCAGTTCTAAATTCTTCGTAGAAACCAAGTACATAATTTCTGGCTTTTTCAGTTATTGAAAGTTCCACCAACGTAAATAACTGCATATGCAGAACTACGCTGATTTTATCTAATTTAAGAACTTGTTTGAAATTCGGTGCCCATGGCCATTTTAATAGATTTAATATTCAGCTTATTATACTTATATACTGAAAGAGAAATAATTGTTGCTGCTGAGACAAATGGAGCTAAAATTTCAAAATCAAAATTTTTGTATATTATCACCATTACAAATTTGCTTTATTTAATAATAAATAATGGAATGGAACCAAATACTCTTTCCATTCCTCAAATCAGATAACACCAATAAATGAATAAAAGAGAATAAATTTTGCATTTAAATATTAGGAAAGTCTCTCTCTAAGTAATTGAATATTCAAACTTGATGAAAGTTAGTATATATTTAACAACAATATTTGAAAGGCAAGGCAGAACAGAACATGCATTGCAGTGCCAAAAAAAGAAAATCAGTACATTAATTTAGCAACATTCTCCTTTACGAAAATTTCAAAAGCAATAGATATTTTTTTGTAAAATATAGACAAAAACCTTGTAAATGAAGTTAGAATAATGCATATATCCCATTGTTTTTTAATATTTTCCGACTCATAATTAAAAAAATAAAATTATGGAGGCAACCAGCATATTTTACACCGAAACCAGTAGTCGAGATTAAACATTCATTCAGAAATACAACAATTGAAAATTTAATAACTTTATTTTTCCATGCATTCTGATTGTGCGCTTTAAAACACTTTAGTTAATTTTTATGATCATTATTATGGGAATACTAAAATGAGGTATAGATTTGTCAGGACTGAGTGTTCGGTGCATATTCTTTGAAAACATCTTCGTGACAGCTTAAAGTCCTGATCTGGAACAGGGAGCTGAATGCAGCTATGTTCTGTGATTGCGTTGGAGAATAACTGCACTTAAAAGGGATTTAAAATCCTCTTTTATTAAATCAATATTATTTACAAACCACTTCCCAACTCGGGAGGGATACAGAAAGTAAAAGACCACACTTGGGTCTAAAATGAACAATCAGATAAATTTAAACTAAAACTAAATAGAAATTAAATTAGTCGTTGCTCGCAGAGCTTAACGCGAGGTTGGCCTCTAACTAAATGGTGCTTAGCAAGATTTACTAATACTGACGCACTAGGATTTATTTCAATAAGAAATCACGTAAAAGCACTATGGCTTGGAATTTAAATGCTAGCTGGTCAGGCGACCGTCGAATAGAGTGACCGCAATCTGAGACTAAAAGCTCTCTCACACTGAGAGGTTTCTACCTCTTGCTTAAATAGTCGTTGGCTCCACTTCCAATTAGCATAAGCTGAAAACGCGCGCTTCTTCTAACGGGAAGTTGAAAATGAGAAGAGATGGAAAGATTTAAATTAAAATAAAACTTTGTTAGTTTAACTAACACCTTACAGATTAAGAAATATTCTGCATATAAAAATCCCTAATCCTTTATGCCATGTAAAGAGGTCTTCTAATTAGAAGTGCTTCTTCAGCGCCCTAAATGAGTACCTTTATAAATCACGTTTGTTTGCAAGTCGCTGAATACTAGTAGTTCGACCTAGGTTCAGATCCCAGCGGAAGGGGTGACTATGTACATTTTCTTAATTTTCTTCTTTCGCAAAACATAGATATGAACTGGTTTTCTCGAGTTCTCCACAAATAAAGTCCTTAGTCCTTAGTCTTCCATGAAGTCCTCCACGAGGGCATCCACTGAATAGGAAGACAGTACTTGAATTAATTTGCCTTAAGCGGTTAACTTCGTAATTATTAGAAACAAAATATAAAGACTGACGATTTTTGACCTCACTTAGTCCTTCTACGGAGACAAATATCAAAAGACTAAAACTAAAACATAGAATTTCGGGGCTTAGACTTCTACTTCAATGATGGCGAGACTGAGATTTCTACTCAGAATGCCAGTTGTGAATCCGTTTTAGACTCAACTTATACGGCTTGCTATATAATTTGCATAAACATCTGTTTGAGCGAATTACGCGGCAAAACAAGCCATAAAGGAAAGTAATTAATATACATCTGTTAGTAAATCTTATATCATAAAAGTTAGAATTTATTTTACGTTCCCAGAATTGTCCTCATCTACTTCTTATTCTCTCTTTCTGATATACATATTTTCTATTCCTTGATTAAAGCAAAATAAGTTTTAAATAGACTAAACTACATTATGATAATTACACATTTCACTTTTATGTATATTTGCGTAAGAATACAGTACAATGTATTGGCTTGAGTCTGGTATGTGTATTTAATTTAAATAGACATGCATTTGAGAATATATGAATAAATATCATTTAGGAAGTATCATTAAAGAAGTAATAAGTAGTCGTTTATAAAACACTACCAGACTTCCATCTAGAATTTCATCAACGTTTAGACTTTTATTAGGCGTTTTATATAAAAGAATTCTACATATTTTTCTTATGGATAATTTAGAAAAAAAAGTTTAATGGAGTAGATACTGGTGGTATTTTCTCTCGGGGACGCAATAACGCTTCGCCTGTAGCCCTCAGCAATATTATATCATTTCCGAGTATTATTTCGTTGCAAATTTGTTGCAAAACGGCCAATTCGATTAGTTTTTCTCAGCTCATTCGTGTAAGTTTCCAGACGTCTCAGTTCTCGCTTTCAGACAGGATTTGGAAGAGTATGGGGAAAGGAGACAAAAAACGGCATGGAATCGAGTTACACAGAGATTTAAAAACTGTTAAAGTATTTTTCTACGTGCAAAACGTAATTAACCCTGACAGTGAAATTGCTTATTTTTCGAAAAGATACATTTTCTATTGGCTCAAAATTTAACTAAAAAGCAAAAGATGATAAAGCGGTTTTAATAAAACTGTCCTCTTAACGCTAGTTTGACGCATATTTTTTATATACACGTACAGTCGTCAAGTTGACTGGTATTGGAAATAACGTGCATAATGTATTTCTCCCTCCTTCTTCGCATGCCTTCGTGGTGTAATAGTCAGCACCCTCGATGCGTAATTGAGAGGTCCGTGGTTCTATTCCCGGCGAAGGCGTGCTCATTTTTCATCACTCCTGCTTTCGAAATAAACCTGATGTCTCTACAAGTGGCGCCCGAATTAAAAGATGGTGTATCATGATTCTCCACTACCACGACTTGGCGATTGTGACCCCTAATCCTCAATCGTCCTTTAAAAAGGGAAGTATATAACGTATTTCTCCGTGGTGTAATGGTCAGTATGGTCGACGCGTAACCGAGAAGAGAAGTCCGTGGTTCGATTCCCCGCGAAGGCGTTGCTCATTTTTCATTCTTCTGCTTCCAAAAAAATCCTGATGTCTCTACATGCGTTTTCTTGAAAACAATGAACTTAATTTAAAATACTTAAATTCTTAATACTTAAACTATCGATAACTGTCAGTTTGACGAATTTGTGTCTGTTTTTACTGGTGTAAAAGGCGTTAAGATAGTTTTAGTGTTAACAGACTTACCGGAAGTTTTTACCACAGCAATCTTCGCTGATAATAACTATTTTCTGTAGCTGCTCATTACCCTTTCTTGAAGTACTCATGATGACTAAGGGCATTTCTTCAGAATATAGGAAAATTAGTATATTCCTCTAATTCTACAAAGGCATTGCTAATGCTTATTATAACCTAATACTTTCTTCTCGGTCGTCTCTACGCACACCAACTGAAACCTTTTCTAAAACAACTTGCCACACTGAATGGAACTCAACGACTGCAGATCGTTCCATAGCCGAGGTATAGTGGCCTAAAGTTGTAAATTTACCTTTTAGGCAACGTACGATTATAGATAATAACACGTGACATGTCTTTTGCTCTGTCAAAATGTGTTTATATTGGCTTTAGAGTTATCGAAAGATATTTCCTTTCAATTATAACTTTTATTTAGTATTTACTCTCTATCTATTTTTATATTTCTCCCCAGAAAAATAATTTAATAAAAAACCGATTTATTACGATTAACTACAAAACTAGCTTCCTTGTCATTTTGACGGCTATCCGTGTAAAGTCATTAGGTTATTTGGAAGCAGGAGATCTGAAAAACTAACAACGCCCTCACAGGGACTCGAACAATGGACATCTGGAATGCACATCGAGGATGCTCACCATTACACCACGAAGGTATGCGAAGAAGGTGGGAGAAATATCTTATATACTCCCCCTTTTTAAAGGGCGCCTGGGGATTATGAGACGCAGTAACCAAATCCCGGCGGTGGAGAATCATCACCCATCACCCTTTTTTGTTAGGGACCACTGTAGAGTCATTAGGTTATTTAGACGCCGGTGATGTGAAAAATGAGCAATGTCCTCTCTGCGACCCTAACCACTGACCTCTCGAATACGCGTCGAGCGTGCTGACACGAACACACCACAAACGTGTGCGAAGAAGGCGGGAGAAATTCCTTATAACCGTAGAGATGAGTATTCATACAGAACTCTGAAATTAAAGGGTTGGAGAGAAATAAATTTGGGTGTGTAGTTTGTCGCATTATATCGATAATTGTCAGTATAAATTAGAAAGCTGTAAAAATAATGGTTTTTGTAAACTTCTCTTACGGAGTCCGAAATCCGTCAAAGCGGCATATTTATCTGTAAGACATTATTTATTCTGATTGTGTAATAATTATTGCGGTTAACGTTTTCCCCTTTTTTATTGTTAATCTCCATTTTATTATCCTATTTTCTTTCATTTTTATTAATAAATCAGCCTCGATTTATTTTCTGCTATATTTTGCATGATTACAAAACACAAATGTTTAACATTACATTTAGTAGTTTACTCACGAAGCCTCAATTTTCGAAGCACGTAAAACTTTTCTTTGAATTTTAGAATGCAAACAAAATAAATTTTTTATATTAAAACTTACTTTGAAAACGGAGAAATCAGAACTATGGTGAGTTTATGGGTCATAAGATTGCTCCAAGTTCGAATGTACGCTTCCAGTTGTCATGATGAGATTTGATACTTTTTTTAGAGTAGATAATGAAAGTTTTTCCCCTGGTAACAAAAGTAAAACACTCTTTAAACTATTACATGGAATATTCAAGATGCGTTAAGAAAGAGAAAATACAGAAGATACTAACAGAGCACGCTCTGCGTGTTTTAATTTTCTTCCTCCGCTTATGTTGCATGCTGCATTTCGATTTTGGGCTCCATTTTGTGAAGTGGTTCAAGAATTGCTTTTATTTTTAATACAGAATGTGCAAATAACTTGCTTAAATTTTGTGATACCTTGATTTAAGCATACCGGCTAAAAAAAGTGCTGCGTTAATTTGTTAGTCTGACAAATTTCTCGTTGACATAATTTCACAAAGCTATATTCTTAGTTATAAAATTAAAAACTTTAATGAGTTCCAGGAATAATATGATCACAATGAGTTACCTTAAGTTAATAGCAAAAATCGGACAAATTTAACAAAAACAGTTTTCAAATAACAAATTAAAATTTGCTGCGTTGCAATCACTGAACAAAGAAGAGTAGAAATTTAAATTTAAATGTAGTGTAATTTGTCCTTCTCTGCAAAATCCATTATTCGTTAGTATTGCACTTAAATGTTTTATGTTGAATACCCCTTAAATGTTGTTTTATGTTATGACTTCCCATTGAATTCGAAAGTTCAATAATACTAGATTTTACATCTGTATATCTTAAAACTTAAAAGCGTTTAAGAATTTATTTTTACTATTGCCGCAAATTTACCTCAGTAAGATTTCAAATTATTGGCACTTTTTATTTATTATAAAGGGATTTATTTACTTGGGCGTACAAGTTTCGTCGGACATTTAAGCCGACACCACACCTCTAATCCAACCGCAGAACCACGCACAGAGGTTCAACCCCTGCCCCGCACTTTGGAAAGGATTGATGCCATCGCCATTTGGAGACATTGGTCTTCAAATTTGCCGCCTGCTAGTCACACAGGCTGCCCGTCGTCAAAGGATGCAAAACTCATCAAACCCGGGCCGCCAACCCCAGGCAACTACCCGAAACGCCAACCCTTTGCTACTAGAACCTTAAGCTCTAGGACCTGCCAGACCCACAAGCCGAGCGATATACGATCTTTCCGGGGCCTTTAGAACCACCAGGTTAGTTATTTGTATACCCCCATGGCCGAGACTCCCTAGTTGCAGATCCTAGCAGGGTGCAGAGCTCTCGACTTCCACCCTCGGGATTATAAAGGGAAAATGATTATATTTCAAACTCAACTTTAAATGATTTAGGTAACCTTGTGAAGGATAATTTTTAACGTTCGAAAATGTTGTAAGGATTAAGCACCATTTTAAGCGGGTTTCCATTTTAACGATTTTTCATTTTTTTAAATATGCTTATACGTTACTTCATTTCAATAAAATTCTAACTACCTTTATCAAAGGAGATAATATACTAAATAATACACAGATAAATAATAAAAGTAATAAAATAAATTATTTTTTTATTACTTTGCAGTTTTTGCGAATGTATTAGTCAGTCTATTACGACTAATTAAAATATTTACTTATAACATATAGATATAAAACATATAAAATTATGATGGAATTATTTGGAATAAACTGATAACACATCTTAAAATTTCTAATTTCCACTTAGAGCACAAACTTCTTCAAGGTACCGGCGTTTTCTGTGTACTATCTGTATTGCTATAGACTGTTACCGAGTTCTTGCTCACAATTAAGAGCTTAATATTACTGTGATTATTACGCATCATCTTTTCGACTGCTTTTGCTTAGAAAAGTTACGTCTCTTCCCTGAGCTTCTTTTCCTACCCTCCAGAATGTAAGCTGTGTATACAGAAATTGTGGAGTGCGTTTAGCACACCTAATGTTGTACCAATTAAGCAAAAATATATTTCTAAAAAATTGTTCCTGTACAAAATAAAAATATCGTTTTAACCATCAAGCTAATTGTGATTTTCCCTCTCACATCTATGCAGCAGGTTTTCTTGGTCGTGCCTGAAAAGTGATTGATTTCATCTAGACAACTCTCTACTATGTTCTATCATTGTACCAACCGAATTATAATTATAATATATATATATATGTAAACATAAATAATAATTTCGATATATAATAAGATATAATGTTACATACAATAAAAAATAT
>KK121055.1:123831-138533 GCA_000611955.2 Stegodyphus mimosarum
TATATACCTAATATCTTTCATATATATATATATATATATCTGTAACTATACTTAGATACGAGAGCAGATATATTGCTAGATATAATTTAATTGTTATGCACAGAGTATTTGAAATACGGTGTGATAAAATTAATAGACTTTTTAAGGGATGAAAGAAGTTCTTTTTAAGCATTTCAAGTTCTTTTTAAACTGATTTTAATGGAAATCACAATTGCTTAGTCTGATGTATAATCGGGAAGGACATTTATTGTTCTAGATGTTTAAAAGTTCTTTCAGATAACACGAGTAATAACCGTAAAAAAACTTAAATCAATTATATGTACAGCTATTTAGTGACTTTCGCATACAAGAAAACTTGATAAAGCGCTTCGTCAAGGGGACAAAAAATGGTGTACTGCGTAAAAAAATGTGAAAATCAAATACGTCCGGATAGAAGAGAAAGAAGTATAATTTCCCTCCATTACCACTGCAAATGACCCTATTTCTCCTTCCAATTGCCACCACTGTAAAAGAAGTAAAATACTTTCTTTGAAGAACACGACCGTTTGAACGACGGCCGCCAATTTCCTAACAAAGAAACTGAAGAGAAAAAAACATGGCCGACGAGCTATATTCCTTCGTGGCTGTCGTGAGAAGTGAGAAAAAAGAGAATAAAATAAATTGAAATGAAAAGGGGGTGTTTTCTTTCGCAGTGACTGTATGTGCGTGTGTGTTTGGAGGCCATTATCCTAGAAATGGGTGAGGTGGTGGGGCGAGATGGAAACTGCAGAATGAGTAGGGTTTGCCCACTATGCAAGAAAATGCGCTGAAGTTGCAGTTCCATACTCGGGCATCTTTCACCTTCAAATAATGAACTTGAGGATAGAACACAACATTTAATGGACTTTCACCCGCTCGAGTAGAAAAGATTGAATGTCTTTTGGCACAGAGAAAATACGCTGGCAAAGAAAATATCAAGACAAAGGAAAAGCAAAAGGGGTAAAAAATAAAATGCAAAACTTGAAACTTCATACAATACGGAAAAATACACAGGAACCAGCAAAGATTGCTCCAGCCCAGATCATTAATCGTTTCTGTCGCAGATACCTGGCACTTATTACTTCTTGCGATTTTCGAGATACCTGGTGCTTAGGAAATTGAATACAATGGTTCGCAGATATCTAACACTTAGATTTCAGGTAATCATAATAAATTCTGTTCTAGGTGATCTTAGGTTATTTTAATATATAGAGTTTCAAGAAATAATACTTGTTATATTTTCTTGACTCTGTCCCTTTATCTTTACTTTTCTTGCCGCTTATGATAGTGATGAAAACGCTGTACAGCAGTATAAGCGTACTAGATACATAAAATTAGTGCTTTTGTAAATTTTCATTTAAATATATATCAGTGCCAAAATATCAAACTACGAATCTCTTAATTTTGCTGCTTGATAGGAATTTTCATGGGTATTTCAATATTTTACAAGTCATTATAAAGAGAGACTCCCATGGTTTTTGAGAATAATATATATGAATTAGTAAACAGAAATTATATTTTTTTAACATTAGCCGCAGTAAATATTTAAATCATCCCATCAGAAAGGCATTAAGTTTGTTAATTTGTGAATAGTGACATGATGACTCTACGCTACAGGGCAGGCTTCCGTCCTAGAAATGCGTGCGGAATGATACCTGTTTGGTGGAAGAATCTCAGGGTAGGGCCGAAAGATCTAGCTTTATTCGTTGTAACTGAAGTGTTTAATGGTTAAGGTAAGTTATTTTTGCTTAGTTAACTTGTATAGTAAAGGTATCCATAGTAAGGTAAAAATGGAGAGTGCAAATTTCTAGGAAAATGTGGATATTTCCGTGAAATTATTGCTAAGAATAGTGAACAGTGATTAGACGTTACTAACCCGTTATGCTATTATCAAACATATCAAATAAAGTGGTTACTGTACGTAAATTATATACATTATCAGTGGCCTTTCCACGGGGACGCATGCCACAGTTATTAAAATTTAACATGGATAGCCTCAGTAAAACTTTATTTATAACAGGTAATAAAAGACTTAAAATAAGTATCTAAATACAGACATGTTTGAACATAATTGCATATCATAAGAACAGTGTATAGAGTAACAATACACACATTCGGTATACATAATATAAAACAGCACGTAAGAAGACTTAAACCAAGTACCTAACTGCTGACTAACTATCACATAACATAGTCACTGTACATAAATTACCTAGAATATCAATGGCCTATCTTTTATTGCCATTGGCCTTATAGTGAGCGTTTCTTTACTGTGGAATTAACAAAAATAAATTTTAAAATATACATTTTAGGAGAAATTGCCAAAGCCAATAAACCGATATTTATCATTCTCTAAGTTATATAAAACCGAACAGAGACATATCTTAACATTAGAAGAATTGCAGTTGCAGAAACGTGGCAGATCTTTCAGTACTATTGGCCCCTTATAGTGAGTGTTTCCCAACTGTGGAGTTAAAAAAGCTGATGTGCACACCACTTGACTTCCTTGTACTGAATATTAAATTATGCACATTTTGTTCTGAATTTCATTTAAACTTATTGAATTGAGGTAAATCTACTTCGTCGATAGCGCATAAACCACAACAAAATAAATGCACTCTTTAAAATTCACTATACTCATTTACCTTAGGGATACTCTGGCGCTAGATTCACTTAACAATGTTACATCTCATTCATTTTAAAACTCAGAATGAACACAAATTTTACCATCTGAAGAATTGTATAATCGTTGTCACTTGCTCTATTCAAATACTATAATAAATCTAAAACGATGTATAAAAGAAATGAAACAAATAAAAAAGGAAACATTCTTCACAGACGATTCAGCGCAGCTTACCTAATACGCTTTTCATAAACATTCTTCTTTTTCCGAGACAGACTGGCGACAATATTTGCTGCTGATGCGAAACGCTTATTTCCTCAAATTTCATTAGAGTTACATTTCTCATTCAATTAATTCAGTTCTCATTTCGCGGCAAGGCAAAAAAAAAAATAAAAATTCATTCATATAAGCAGCAAAATATTTTCATTAAAAATTCAAAAATATAGAAAAACATAAAACACTAAGTAAAGTTAAAACAATCTGTAAAACACTTTTTACAATTAAAATAACAGTTTCTACCCCAAAAACAAGCAATCCGGCCAGCAGGCAAGAAGGCAGATTTTTTGGTGCATAAAAATAAAAGTTTCCTTTTCGTCCTACTGGGCAAAAAAAACACTGAAGGTGCAGAAAGAATTAATTCACTCTTCTGCTAAGTTTCAAATGTAAACAAATATAACTATGATAAAAAATTAGGCTTAGCCGAACTTACACGACTCTTATATCGTTGATAATTCTACAAATATTGCATGCAGATTAACTAAAGGCATAAAAACCTTAACCGGAAGATAGGAACAACATAATTGAATAATTTTAAAGCAGAAAATGAAAAATTTATCAACCTATAAGAATAAAACAAATTGAGCTCATTGAGCCGAGTAACAAAGTGTTATATACATATGTGTTTTTCGTGCGGCCATTGCAACCAAAAAGAGAGGATACAAAACTGTAACATTCTGAGGCCATTAGTTTTTGAGTTATGCGAGATACATGCGTACGTACATACGTACAGAAATCGAAATAATTTCTTCCGAATGCATTTTAAATCAATTTTAGAAATCGTTTGGGAGAAAAGTGTCCTTTATTCTGTCCGTATGTACAGAAGTCACGCAAAAACATGGTTAAAGTGTAGTCGATAACTGTCATAATGAATATTTTCTTAGAAATATGGTACCCGGAATTTTTCGTGGTTTCAATACTTCCTTTACTTAGTACAAGGAAGTATTTCATTATCTGCATTTATTGGAATAAAATGCCAAAGTTGATACTTATGACTTTCTAAATTCTTCAAAATAAAACAGAGGCATACCTCAACATTAAAAGAACTCCTTATGTATGAGCTGTTGACTGTTGGCAGATGAGAATAATATCGTCTGCTTGTCTGTTCAGCTTCATGTTGCTATTCATTTGTAGAAAAAAAGATCCGGCGTTTACAGTAAAGACGAGCGAAACTCAGCTTCTTTAAATTTATCTTAGAGGCTTCTAATCTACAAAACATCGCCTTTTACTTGTCCTCCCTTTATCCTCATGTTCTAAGGCAGTCAGATGAAACAACGTTTTGTTTACTGATTATTGCCTATCTGTATTCATCTTCATTAACTTGGAAATTGGAATATTGATGTTGGAAATGTGTGCTTCTTGTTAACGAAATATATTTTATCAGATCAAGACCTTGTGAAATAAATTCGAAGGCACTAAGACTGTTTAATGCTGCTTGGAAGGCTAATTTACATGCATAAGTTGATTCTCAGCAGCTTAGCATTTGCAAATAACACATGTAATTACTTGTTTAGACACACCGACATAAAAGAGCTCTTAAATATGCGTATCGAACTTCAGAATTCATATACAAAAGGTCTCCTATTTCCTGTATCCTACAATGTACGGAGACACTCCAGTGTAAGGAAGATTAAGCTCAACAGAAGGGACCAAAAATGTCAATTGAAAAAGTAATGTCAGGCAGATTTCAAGAAATATGAATAATTATATGTACGTTGTAGGATTTCAAGTAGATCCATATTCCAATTTAAAAAGCAAATCAATGAAATAGGCTTTATGACTGGGAAAATAGAATGTCATATGACAACCTTCAGTAAAAACATGCATAATTTAAACTTTTATACGCACCATTGCAAAGAACGTTCTCATTAGTAACTCATAATTTATACACTTTAGAGATCATTAAAAACGCGATGCCCTTTCCTGTAACATTCAAGAACTGGCAACGGAACTACAAAAAACGTCAATTTTAGGGGCCATATGAAACTGAATCACTTTTCACTAAAATGTTTCAAATTTTATTATTTTTCGAAAATGCTGGGGAAAGAAGTTCTGGGATTTGAAACCTCTCTTGACGTGAAAAGAATCTTTCAGAAGTGTTCATTATAAATCGAGTGCCCAACAATTAACTGCTTTTTCTTAATATCTTCAACATTGTTTCCCTATAGTTTATTAAATTAATCTCGGGTAAATATGATCATACGAGAAATTTTGACACATCTGGGTGTGAAATATAAAACAAATCATTTTCATGTTTTCTCTGGGATCAGTTTAACAACTTAAGTTTAATGCGTATATTTATTGTTTCTTTCCTGAATATTCCTTTCTCAAATTTAAACGATAATAGATGTTGCTCAAACTGACCAGTTGAAAAAAGATATTTGTTCTTGCAGTAAAAGCAAAACTAATACAGTAATCAAATATAAATCATTCATTGGGAGATAATGCATTTCTCTCTCGCTTTTTCTTACTTCCATTAAGTATCCTTAATTGTTTTACAGTTCGCTACTTATGATTCTCAGGACAAATATAATATTTTCCTCTAATTAATTTCTAAAGTCATTAGGCTATTTTGACGAAAGAGACATGTAAAATATGCAGTTCCTTCACCGGAACTCGAACCTTGGCCTCTCGAATACGCGTCAAATGTGCTATAATTACACAAAGAAAGCATGCTGGAAAGCGGGAGAAAATACCGTATATACCCCCAAAGTCAGAACAAGAGTGTAAAGAATACTTTGTTTGATAACATAGTTGCACAGAAGGAGCCACTCGGGCTTACAAAAAACCAGCACCTCTGACTTAACTCAAACAGGTGACGTTGAAAAAAAGATAATATACACTCACTTCCAAAAGTTAAGCACGGAGAAGAAAATTCTAATTTCCGGAAGCTAATCAGAATTGAAGAGGATGCGGTTCGCTGCAGAGTAGATCGAAGTATGCAAATATGTTAGGTAACAGCCAATCACACTTTCATGTCAAGAAATATGCAAAAAAGGCAGTCTTATAAGAATCCAGCTTTATGAAGGGTTACAGAAATTGATTGAGTGCTGATAGAAAGTATTTGAAACCTTCCTACAATTTGTATTCAAGACATACGTGTTTCTATGACTTCCAGAAGACGAATGGAAGATTCTGAGCGCTGACATGCTGTAGGGCGCATTGAAGCAGGACAGTCGGTCACAGATTTTGTTCTTTTCTTCGGCGTTCATCATTCTGTAACTTCAAGTTTACGGAAGCACTCCAAATCACACAGACAGTTGTCCGAAGGCCAATAGCCGATCGCCCAAGGGTTACAACCCCCGCGGAAGATCGATATACTGCTATTGTTGCCAAGCGGAATCGCAGAGCGACCTCCACACCTGTGACATCTATGGTTACAGCGTCCATTGGTAAAGGCGATATCGGCAGCTACTGTACGCCGAAGATTACGTATGAGTGGACTGTACGCCCGGCTACCTCGAGTTTGTGTTCCTCTATCCGTCCAATCAAGAGGGGCACGATTACAGTGGTGCCGGGAACATGTCAATTGGAATGTGTCTGACTGGGGTAATGTCATGTTTACTGATGTGTCAAATTTTGCTCTGAAGCCAGATGACAAGCGTATAAGGATATGGCGTGAACAACGAACACGCAATCAGTCCCAAAACATCACGAAACATCACGCATTCGGAGACGGAAGCATTATGGTGTGGGCAAGGATTTCATTAGGATATCGCACTGACCTGCGCATCTTTAAATGGGGTTCTTTGACGCCTGTCTTGTATCGAGATGTAGCCCTAGAATCCATTGTGAGTTTATACGCTGCAGCAGTTAACCCTACGTTTGTTTTAATGAACGATAACGCACTTCCCTATAGAGCTGACATCGTCGATGTCTACCTGGAGAGTGAAGGGATTGCGCGCATGGTGTGGCCAGCATGTTCGCCCGACTTTAATCCCATTGAAAATATTTGGAATCGTGTTGTATCTTCATGTTTCCCACCTCCAGCTACTCTTATTGAACTGGAAACTGCTCTATAAAAAGAATGGGAATTGCTTAATTCTGCGGTGGTTGTTCACCTAATTGAAAGCATGGTCACGAGGTGTAAACTTTGTATACAAGTGAGGGGGGATCACATACCTTCAATTATGTTTTTTTTACATTTTATGCTATTTTTCTTCACTTTATACATAATTCTATTTAAAGCTCCAGTATGTCATTATCTGATAACTTACAAAAATTTAATATTGTTTTCAATTCTGTATATAATTATTGATTTTGTTTTATGCATAAATATATATGCTACTTTCCCGCCGAATTTTATGTCCATCAAAGCAGTATTTGTTGATTTTTTTGCATTTTACATTTTCGTGCTTAACTTTTGGAAGTGAGTGTATATTAAATTAGCCTAACGGCTCATAGGCTAATTTAGCGCGCAAGAACGCTCTGACTCTTAAAGCTGGCACTAACAAGCCTAATGGCTAGATGCGCTCAACTCCACAGAATCAAACTGCTAGTAATTCGTAACAACAACGTGGCTTTGAAGCAACGTTCTGGAATCACCTTCCAAAACCTTCGCTTAAATAGCATTTCGTTTTTCCTGAATTTGAATAAACGCCCGCTATCTTATTAGCAGTCTGGCATGAGAGCCTGGGTGAAAACCAGACTGAAAGAAAAGTTGCTTTAACTAAAAATTAGTCAAGCTAAATAAATCCCTACAATCTGCTTCAGGAAAATCTCACATTTGAAGATGCAACGCTTGTTAATAATATCTTTTGCCTTAATCAATGTTTTTATATTTATACTGATCAGTTGTTGTCTTTTGTTAGAGCTTCGCAGGAAGCATGTTTAAGTAATATAATAGCAATTTGCTTATAATTAACGTTTCATGTTTTAGACATTTAAAGTAACAAGGTACTTTCTCCGACATTTCAGAGTACTTTCAGGAAGTAACTGGAAGCACGATTACGAATATTGGGGAGGTTCGAAGTTCGATTTCTCAAAAGGCCATTGTACATCTTTCACGTTCCAGCACTGATATAACCTAACGACTCTACGAGGTATTTTGAAGGTAAATCAAAATTTTTGTAATGCACGTTCTCTTAGGGAGAAATGCTTTGGAATCAAAATTAATATATTGTTTTCAACTAAAATTTTCGTTTAATTGTTTTTTCCCTCTCCGCCTTCTACTTTCAGCTCAGTTTATTGCGCTCTAACAACACGGATACTGGTGCCTATTTATGGGATTTCCATTACAAAAGTCTCATTTGAGAAGGATTTTCATAAATAAAAAGAGAGTATTTTTGTAAGAAAGAAACGTCTTTAATACATGGAGGAAATAGAATCATTTTCATTTCCTTCGGGGCTTTCATTTCACACCTTATAACATTCTCACATTGTTTACTTCTCTTACGCGCCGCCCCGATGTTTTAGAGGTTAGGGAAGCCTATTGCGGTATGAATCCCGGAGAAAGCATGAATGTTTTTAAATGTATAGTGTTTTTGTGGCATAGTGGCACTTTAAATATATGGAGAACCGTAAGTTCTTTCGAGAGGCTGCTGGTAAGGGGAAGAAGGGTGGGAGGCCATCGTCCTCCACAGAGTGCCCTCCACCAATATTTGGGGCGAAATGGAGTGAAATCCTACAGTCACCTGTATGATGCTCAAGGCTCTTGCCAACGACAGGGACAGTCCTGCTCTCCTTGCCACGGCGAATTTCGTGGTCTTGTTCTAATGCTTCTGTGAGACAAATGAGATATGTCACAACACAACTTGTCTTATGTTTACATTCTGTGTATATTATTGTATTATAATTCATAATACATCACGATATGTGATTAAAATCCTGTCCTATCATGTGTTTCTTAATTTGTTTTAAATTTACATTCATGTTCTATACTAACTCAGTTTTCCACAACGTTGCCTAAAGAATGAATGTAGATATGAGCTACAATAAGCTGTTCCAAATCAATGAAGCTAATTGCTTACCACAACGTCAACACAATCATCACTGCATAGCTATTCTCATTTGGGCCATTTTGAGACATCATTAGTCAAAGGATAGTCTTAATCAGATGGACAAATGATCCACAGTTCACTACTCATAGTTACGATTAAGCTGCACAATTCTGATTAGCAACTGAGCTTGTGTGATTAACATAGTTTTTTTTGCAACTCACTGAAGAAACAGAAACTCATTCATAGTAGACCTAAAGTTCTAATTAAAACAAAAAACAATCATTATTAAAAATTTTAAGATTATAACGCACTGTTTACCCTAAATATCACAATTGATTTTCTTCTGTATATTTAACATTGTGTGTGGACTAGAAACATGATGTCAGAGCTCCAGGAAGCGCATTTTATAGCATTTCACGTTTACAGGCTGGCAAAATCCTTACCAGTGTTATTATTTCCATGTTATTTATACCGTAATAAATACAATTGTTTCAAATGAAAATTCCTAAAGGTATAAAACGCTCTTGACGTTTCCCGTGACGGCGGTAAAAGCGTAATTAGAATAGAACAGGAAAAAGATATGAAAGTATGTATAGATTGATTCGGTACTGTTCGGGGGAAGATATTTAATATTTGTTTAAATCATGTTTGTTATTGTTTTCCATAAATATGCAAAAGGCTCCTATTGCGAAATAAAGGACTCAACACTTAAAAACGAGGACACCAAGGCTTTTAGAAGTAAGCTATTAATTGCAAGCATTAAATAAAACCTTTTTTTGGGTGAATATTAAATATTTTACATTCAAGGTTTTTTTTTTTTTTCTGTAATAGATTTTATTAGAGTTCCGAATTTTAGTTTAAATGCTATTTTAAATTTGTTTACACGTTAGGCACATTTTTAACGAATATATCAGCTTGTAACAAAAGTTACAAAAAAACGTAAAATGTTTGTTAAAGAACAGGAAAGCAGCACCTTTAGTACGGGTAGTAATCAACACCCAAATCTATGATTTTCTGCCAGCGTTTTAGAAGTTTTTCAAAACCTTCGGCCCAGAAACGTGTCCAAAAACCGATCAACCTCATTTCGGACGTCCTTTGCAGAATGAAAGATAGCATCAGCAAGATGTAGTTGTAGGTGTGAAAAAAGAAATCCGGAGGAGCAATGTCGGGGCTATATGTTGGGTGTGGCAAAAGATTCCACTCGAGTCCATACAGAAATAGCCGGTGAATGCAGACTCATGCTGTCTTGCATTATCTTGATGTTTATTATTACTCGTTTGCGCCTGATCTCAATTCGACGTTTTTCCTTGATAGCAGCGTCAACACGGACTATCATCTCTCTGTACACCTTACTGTTGAGGGCTTACCTTTTTCAAGATATTTTTCGTGGATAATACCATGGCAATCCCACCAGATACTGAGGCATAATCTTTGTTAGTCAAATTGTGCTTTGCGACTACGGCGGGGACACATCAACTTCGTTTTCTGCCTTCGCTGTTGAAGTAAACCCGCTTTTCTTCACAAGCGACGATCCAGTTCAGAATTTTGCTCTTGCGTTGATATTCGAGCAGATTAGTGCAGGTCCGGGGCACATGTTTTCCTATCTGCTTGTGTCAACTCCTGCGGCACCCAGGGATTGAACTTGCACGTCACGTTTATGTGATACACAGCACGACTAATGGACGTGGCGTAAACGTCTAACCCCTTAGAAAATTCTCGAGCCTTTGCATACTGATCTTTAATCTACAAGTTCTCACTGTGTGGCCTCATCAACATCAGCAGACCGGCCAGATCTATCTGCTTCTTGAATGCCATAGTCGTTGTTTTTAGACTTTCAATACCAAACCTTCACAGTGTCCTACGGTACAACATTAGTACCTAAAGCTGTACACATGATTTGGTGAAATTCTGTAGTTGACGTTCTGCAACAGAACTGGAAGTGAATGATGGTTCTAATCTGATAGCATGATAGTTCCATTTCAGACACCCTGTACTCAATGATAATGATATTTTTGTACACATTTCAGAAAACCGTGTTCTAATGCAAGTTTCTTTCTTTTAATTGCGAAAAAAGTTTGACAACGTATGATTAAACACGCGAACGCTAACTTTTTGTACAGACGATATTTACGGTGGCAGGGAAATTTCGCTAAAACTCGTCATTAGTAATTAAACCCTAAAATATTATTGCAGGAGGTTGATACTCGGGAAAACAGTGGTGCAGAATTCACAACAGTTAAACTAATAAGTGTGATGAAAGATTTATTGGACAGTGAATTCGTTGTCGAGTAATGAGTAGACATTAAAAAATAAACATTTAATTACAGATATCAAGCGAATAGTATAGCGGTGCTCTTCTCTAAAGATCTATTTGGTGGCACTAGATTTGAATCCATTTTTGAATTTTAGTTGTAATGATAGTTTTAATTTATTTACATATTAGGCCCATTTTGAATACATATATTAATAATTAAATCCTAAAATATTAATGAAAGAGTTTTACTCATAAAACAGTGACGGATCACAGCTGTTCAATTAATGATTGTGATGGAAGATTTATCAGACACTTAACATGCAATTTGAATACATGTATTAAGAAGTGAATATATTTTTGCCTCAAATAGTTTTGCGAGATATTGATACTTGTGAAAGCAGTGCTGGATCAAATCTCACAGCGATAAACCTAATAAGTGTGATGAAAGTTCTATCAGACTGAGAATTGTATGTCGAATCATGACACAAAATTCAGTATTTCTTCTCCATAATTCTTTAAGAAGGAAATTTTTAATTTCTTGAGGAAGTGCAGAAGTAGAATTAAACTACAGGGCTCTCACAATCCTGTATCCTACAGCGCGTAGATGAATCTACTGGCAGCAAGATAATAGCTGTTTAACCACTTCTAACCAGCCATAAATCCTATGCCGAAACTTGCGTTACAAAGCACGCACAAAGTTTTTCTCAGACTCTCTAAGTTTCCTTTCTAGAACTCTATATTTAAACTTTTCTCCCACTGGTAGAATTTGCATTTCTTACGCGCGCTACCAAATTTAAATATTCTGGCACTGACACTAAGGGAAATGAAGGCTTATAGGAAAGAATTTCAAATAAATTTTAACTGGTTATTTAAAATAAATATGAATCCCTACAATATAAATAAATGAAAAGGCAATGAATTCTTTACTAGACAGTGTTCACTAAACTATTATTTTTTTTCTAAATTATAGTGTGCTAAAAGGACGTCCTTGATTAATTTCACTAATAATGAAAATATTTCTAAACATGTTGAAATCGATATTTTGTTTAAAATAAAAAAAAAACCTAATTTACTAAGGAGTGGGCGTATGTTTTTCAAATCTTACAAAGGAGTGCAGTAAAAAGCCTTAAAAATAAATCAACAATAAATCACGTTGTCGAGGTTTTTATCGTAAAATATGTTACTGGGTTCTAGAAACTTTTAATGATACATTAGCAAACTGTTTTGAAACATTTCACTAAAAATAATTGTACACATTTAATTTCTGAAATGATTAATTATTGATATCTCGTGTAATTTAACATCTCATATTGAATGATGTTACTTAAGAAAACCTAAATTATATTAGCATTTAAAATATTTTATGAGTTAGCAGATTGTAGACAAAATCAAGATTTTGCCTTTGATGTAATTAGAATCTGGAAAGCATTTTGTAAATTAATTTATAACTAAAAGAAACTGGATACATTAATTTTTATTTAGAAAACAGCCAAACATTATTATATTTATCATCTAAACAAAATTGTTGTAAACTTTTCACAGTCGAACAAAGAAAAATTATTTTTCTTCTTTGAACAGATGGAAATATTTCTAAATCCTTCATTTAAATCAAATTTAGTGAAAGCTAAAATGTTATGCGATTTCATTCCAAATACGATCTGCGCAGAAAATCTAAACTGCCTACGAATTTAAATGTCACATAACCAATATTTTAACACAGATTCGACTAATTGTTTAAATAGCAATCTTCATGAAATCTAGTCATGATAATATCTATGTCTTGCTATATTTATTTTTTATTTATTTTTTGTATAATATAAGCTATACGTTACTGATTCCCTGAAGTTTCTTCATTTTCTCATTATTCCTGACAACTAACCTAAATCATATCCCACAGTTTGCATCACTTGTACACAATTGGAATTTACCAAAGCAAATAGTCATAACTAAAAGGAATTATTAACTGCATATGTAACGCAAAAGAGCATAAACCCTAGAAATGTGCACAGACACTTAGAGAAAGAAACGTTTAATACCCTTTACTTGGTGCCTGAGACCCAATATGACCAGAACTCAATCATGCGTTACTGAAACCGAATGTATTAAATTCAAGTAATAATATTTAAAAAGTTTGAAGTAGTTATGAAGTGTTAGTTACATTTTTTTCAAAAGAATCAAATAAGTGAGATTGCTCTTGCACCTTGAGAATTGGATTTATAGTTTCAAGATTTAATAGCACGTATACTGCCAACAGCCATTTCCATTTACAGTTAACCTGGCTTTCCTGATGACAGTTGATTTTATTTTGGTACGGTGGTAAGACACTGGTTTGAAGATTCGATCCTATAAATCCTAGAGGTGACAGGTTTTAGCAGCTAGGTGTCTTCACGCCATATCACTCACGTAGGGAAGAATTTAAGAATTTTTCTTCTTCCTTTTTGCATAGCTTAGCAGAATAATTGAAAGCACGTTCAGCTTCGGTTATTACTTCCTCGTTAGGGTATTTCTGATACTTCGAATTTTTTAATTCAGTAAACCAAAATTACTATACAGTGTTACTGAAAGCATAATTCAATACATTTCTCCACACTCGTTTTCAAATTTCTCTCAGTTTCTTTTTCTTTCGAAACTACTGTCATTTGTCTATAACTGTCATTTGTAAACTTATATATTTAATTGTAGAAACGTAAACTATAAAGTAAAAAGTAATTTCGAAGTTTCTATGGAGATATACTTCAGAAAACCTATTTCAAGTTCCGCCGAGGGCATTGCTATTTTTCATATCTCCTGCCATAAAAAAAACCTAATATGTCTGCAGTGGAGCCCGAATTAAAAGGTTTTGGTGGATGATGATTCGCCACCACCAGGATTTGGCAACTGGGTTTCCTATTTCCCAGTCGACCTTTAAAAGTGGAAGTATATAAGGTATTTCTCCCGCCTTATTAGCATGTCTTCGTGATGGTCAGCACACTCGGCGCGTATTCGAGAGGTCCGTGGTTCGAGTCCAGAGAGGTCATTGCACGTTTTTCATCTCTCGTGCTTTCAAAAAATACCTAACGTCTCTACAAGATGATTAATTTTACTAAAACTATTTTTGTCCCAACAGGAAACATTTTGCAGGTTTGTAGGCATGTTCATATTTAATATATTACAAAAGGTGATGGGATTGATGCATTTGGGAATCTTTTGTTTTACATAAAGCTAAAATTAATTTCTGCTTTATTCGACATGTTCGAAATTGTATTGTGTTGTGAGAATATAAATAACATTGAAATTTGGAGAAATTTCAGAATCTCGCATTTCCAAGATTTAAAGCAACATGACGGTACACAAGTAGTATGACTGCTCCCTTTCTCTCCTTCCATTTTCATATGAAGAAATCTAAGTCTAAAATGAACATGTGCGTTTTTTGGAAGTAGTAAAAAATCCGGAATCTTAGTATTGTCGTATATCGCAAATTAAAACAAGGGAAAACTGGAATATTCTAGAGTTACATCTCTTTGGTTTGTAATGTTTTTAATACGTCTGTTAAATTTGTAATTATTTCTTCATTGAAACCTCAAATTGAAATTATAGAAATTCCGAAAAACAG